>MU869146.1:0-10356 GCA_036418205.1 Ostertagia ostertagi
ATAGGGTTGACCCTGCTTTGGAGCCGTGAAACGTCAGGGTACATCGTGGCTTTGAAAAACTATGAAGTCCTCAAACCAGTCTGGTGTTTGTGTCAATCGTGAGGATAAGAGGTGAAAATGTAGTTGGGGGCACACCTTGTTATCTTGTCCTCTGAGTAGAATTGTGTTCTTCCATGAGTAGAAACTTCTTCACCTTTAGGGCTGGGTCTGATTTCTCAAAAATTAGCAAAAAGAATACTGTGCCGGGTTCTCTTACAGGTTTCAAAAAGCTGTTAGATCGTTATCTTTGTCTCGCTAATTAATACTTTGTTACTCCTAAGTTGATATTCATGTTCTGGCGCAGGCCAGAACCCGCGGTCACCCCCGCTCCTTAGGGGCGGGGCTTAGGGCATTGTGGTTTCTGTTCTGCCCGAACCAGGGTGTCTTGTGTGCCATTAGGATAAATCTTGTATCCAACCACTGAACCACCTTCATACATTCTTAAAGAGAGATACTCATCTCTCGTAATTAAAGGGCGCCACCCTTCCGCCTAAGTCACAACAATTTATGTTATATTTTTCGCTATGCCTTTAGCTGTTGTTTCTTTTGGTTCCTTGAGATTTATTTTTTTTTTTGTTCCTACGACATGTGTGTTAGCATGTAATAAATTTGAATTTGAGAACGCTTACCCGGCTTCTTTAACACAGACAGATAAGGTTAATGGCTCCTTTTTGGTGTACTTTTGATAAGAACGGTGAGTACCAGATATTGCATGCAGGGTCAACCGTCACGCTGGACAAATTTCAAGAATTTTACGACCCCCCCCTTCTGGAGAGTCTCGATAAGACCCCCCAGCTGTTATAGTATTTGATTCTGAGAGCAGCCGACACTGCCCAACCCCACCCACATATCCTCCAAAATAGCCGTAGCACTCCTAGCACTCACAAAGCGCAAAAGCGTTACGCCACGACCCCGTTGGTGTAGGATTGACGCTGCCTCCGACCTTGCGAAACACCTCTTTTATTTTTCTTTGTTCTCGTTGACTTGTCAAACGGACGGTTGAACCTAGTTCCCCAACCACATTTCTGCGTACAACTGAAATCCCATGTGCTGGGAGGGTCTCAGGACACTTGTCAACCGCGAGGTTTGGCTGTTCAGCGTTTTGTAGCGGCGTCTAGAAGCGCTCACACGTGCACTTTATCCCAGCATCCCTGTTTTCTTTACCTCCTTCAATATCTCCTTCAAAGCTTAGTCCCAACAAGACACAAAGTGTATGCTTTCTCAGCTACGCTCCCACCCCTTGGTTGACAGAAGCCTTGTAACCGTGCTGGGAGCTGGTGCCAAAAAGGTCGCTCTTGACAAGAGAAATGGGTGTAAATGGAGTTTGGAGGAGCGCCCTTTGTTACCTTATCTTTACTGCAAGAAGGCCATTCCTTCTCATAAACCTTGACAGCCCAGATCGATAATCGATAGAGCTTCGAACGCTGATAACAAATGGAGACTAAAACTGCAAAATGAACCTGTCCAGGAAGTTGTGAGCAGTTAAAGTCTGTTGAAGCAGGGTCAACCCTGTGTTGCGCAAATCCCAGAAATTTTACGACCCCCTTCTTTTCGAAGGAATCAGGTACGACCCCACCCCCGGATTAACTATTATGTCTTTCACATAATTTAATTTTCAACGCTGGTGTATGGACAGTCACCGACATGGAGAAGTGATGGACCGTGGTCAATCCGCGCGCTTTGTCTCGCTCAGAGGAGGGAATCGAGGCAACATGAAGTTTTATTCATTAAATAGAAGGAATTTCCAAATTTTGCGTAAACCAATACATGATAATAATCACAAAGATTTCTACTTTCAGAAACCTACCAAGTTTTTTTTCGATCTCTCAATTTTCCTTATTTTATAATCTGAAAAACTAAACCTTGTAGCAATTACGTTGCAATCCAAACCCCTCCATTCAGAAGGTTATATTTTCTTCAGAAGCGGTCTCATGGAACCGGACACCAAAATTTTAAAAATTCAAGTTTTCTTTCCTAAAAAGTATTTGAAATGTTGCGGATGTTCAATATTTCAAAAATCGTCCCGTTGTTCCGTTTTTTGTGCACACGCGAGTTTTCGACATTCAAACATTCATAACTTTCTTCATAATCAACTTTTTGCAGATGTCTAAGGCTAATTAGAAACTAGAAGATTAGAGCTTTCAAACAAGTACCTCACTTTTTTCCAACGATCCCTCTCTCAAAAAATATTCAAACGTTCATAACTTTCTTCATAATCAAGTTTTTGCAAATGTTCTAGGCTAATTAGTAACTAGAAGATTAGAGTTTCCAAAAAACAAGTACCTCACTTTTTTCCAACGATCCCTCTCTCAAAACATAGTCCCGTTGCTCCGTTTTTCTCACCTTGATTTTTTTCAAGCCACCGTGTACTATGCAGTCCTTCTAAGCCCACAACTTCCTTCGAAAATTGAATACGAATGAAAACGCAGGGCCGTTAGAATCTACTTGAAGAGTACTTTATAATAGGTGTGAAATTTCCTGAAATTCTCTTCTATTGCCTCGATTTTCCTAAGGGCTCTCTAGAAGTCAATTCAGCAAGTTTCGCTACACTTTGTTCCGCTTAGATCAATTTGAAAGCATCGAAATTCTCTTCAGAAAGTTTGTCTGCTCACGGCCGCTGACAGAGAAGGCGTTTCTATGAGAAAACGCCTGCTCGGGTTTGCGCCGTGCACCTGTGTCTGGTTAGAAGTCGCACTCGCATTTGAATGTCCTCCATTTTCCTGAAGAATCTATCAATATCGTTATGGATTGCATTGTATTGTTATACTTGTTTCACTTCCCCATGAGGTGCTCTACAATTTGTTCTCCTTGGGATTTTAGGAATGTTCGATCATCGAAGACAGACCATGTTTTGCACACTTGTTTTTGGCTATTGTAACCTTGACATATCCTGTCGAGCGAAAGCGCCCTCCGTATATTAAAGGAATCTTCCACGGAAAAAGCTCCACCTCCATTTCCTAGACAAATGAGCATAGCAGGGTGTGGAGCGGTGGCGGGCGGGGGGGCCCTAGCCTCATGAGCATAGCAAAAAGAACGGAACATAAGCGTTAGTTTCGATAATACTAATCCTACACACAAGACAAAATGATCACTCTTTCCGTGGAAGATTCCTTTAAGGTATCGTTTTCTGTGGTAATGAGGGCGGAGCTTTTCCGTGGAAGATTCCTTTAGGATAATAATGGCTGATAGTGAGACTTATAATGCTCTGCATGCTCTAATGCTCCCATGGAGCTCTTGTCTGTGTGACTCTCCGACAGCTGCACTGTGCAGAGCTCCTGGAGAACATTAGAGCGTGAAAGTGCACTGCCGGACACTGCACTTTTCCCGTCTTGCAGCCCCGTCTCTCTGGATACGACCCCCTCCCCTTTCGTTCGGCCGAATACGACCCCCTCGTTGTTCTTTGCGCAACGGGCGGTTGACCCTGGTTGGAAGTGAAGCATCACATATGAATGGTGCTAGTATCCCGACTTTTAGCGGCTTCATTGAAATTTACACGAGGAAACGACTCAGCTAGACCATTCTCCAATAAATTAATACCGTATAAGGTGTCTATTTGTGTGCCCTATAGCCTGTCGCATCGACACAATAAACCGGAACCAATTTGGTTAGAAAAAAAACTCCTTTTTTGAGATTTTCGAACGTTTTGTCTTCTTATGAAACCTGTTGATATTATGAGAGAAAATCGCGCACTTATAGAGCAATATTTTCAACAAGAAGGAATAAATAGGATTTATAATACAAAAACCAGCTTTTCAAGTGGGAATTATGGTTCATACAGAACACCACATAGTGCACTTCATCCACAATAGACCTCGTCGTTTTTTCACAACACAAAATGAGCAAAACAATAGAAAGAGAGGGCGATTAACATTCCTTCCACTCTCAAACTGCACATTTTGATTATCCTCATGGGACCTCAGTGATAGTTCGGACTATAAATAGCTACATCCTGAAAACCGCGCTTCGCTGAGTATGTCCGTCGTAGATGAAAGTGTTGTCCAATGGTACATATTGATTTGTCGCCAATTTAATGACTTCTTGAGCGGCAATACCTGAACTTCATGTTACACAGAAGAAATGCCATTGATCAACCTGACTACAGACATTTAGAAAAGTGCTGTTTAACAACTAAAAAACAAAAGTTCGAACGGGCATGTCATCTTTCTTCTGACGCCATGCCTAATTCACACTCACAAGAAAAATCACACGGCCATTACTGAAAATCCTACATGCGTCTATCTCACTATCCATTAGGAGGCGGGTGGAGGAAGAGGGGGGGGGGGGTGGAGTTATTACCGCAACTATTCTGCCATAGCAATCTCAATTTTTGCTAAAGGAGGAAACTTCGGTGAGGTTGTGAGAGAAAAACGAAATGGCTTACGGCACACTGGAGCTTTTTTCAAGCAGTTTTTTTTATCAAGCTTTCAATAGGAAGGGAAATGTCTATAAGCACCGCATTGAGCGAAACGAAAACGAACGGATTGGAGTCATGTACTCTGCATCGCTTAGTATATTCGAACATATCCTACTCAAGAAGGATTTTATCTACGCCTTCCACACCTGTTTAAGATGTTTAAAGTCTTAAGAAATTCGTTCGATAATGTTATTTTCCAGAGAAAATTGAACTGAGACACGCAGAACCTGATTTCAGTTTTAACAAACAAATCAACTGCAATCATATTTGTTAGGTACATATTCTGTCGAAGCCAGGAGGTGGAGGTCGATGAAGGGTAAATAAATCCAGTATGCAGGCTCCGTAGAGGAGCGGGACGAAGCGCATTCTGCTGCGAGGGGTGCGCCCGTAGGTGCTTCACAAAGCCTTACCCGTGACGGTGTTTTTTTTTTCGCGGCCACCCACTCCTAGCGATTGGCTCCCCTTCCCTCGTCCCCCGCGAACTCTAACCGTTTTAGTAGAGAGGAAGAGCAGAGCGTTTACGTTGATGACGTCAGTAGCGATAATCTCGCCCAACGTAAAAATCGACAGGGGAAACAAGGGCCCCGTTTTATGGATTGAGGTCTTTTCTCTGAAATTTTTCTTCACAGCTGCACCTCTTAACGGCTCTACCTTCATTTCCCAGTGAGTGACCAATTTATTGCAAGCCCCTTTAAAGTATCAACGTTTCCGAATGATGTCTTCATTTCCATTTCACCTTCCTAACTTACCTCCTATGAGGCTGGCAATCACGTGAAGTTCTCCAGCGCCATATCGGCAAATTTCGGCTATAGCATTCTGTGGTACTTGTGAGATTATCGATTCTGGATTTTCCACCTGAATAAAGCAATGCATTCAGTACAGCTGTAATACGGGCCACAATGACCTACTCGTGAGGCCGAAATAACGGACACAACGCGTTGTTTGAGATCGAGCGCATCAATCGTGCACGGAACACCATTCGTTCCTGGATACCTGAACACTTTCGCTATATACACACTGCAAAATAGAACTCCTAGAACTTCATCGCTACCAAAGCGACAAACCTTCCTTTTTCCCGATGAAATTTATCGGCAGCCCTAAGTAGCAAGAACCAGACTGCAAGGGACACAGCGCCATCATCTTCAGATGAGTTTGCAATGCCACTCAGTAAATCCTTGAAGAACAGAATTACTGAACAGGTGTTTTGTAATGAAATAGGAAAGAAAAAAAGTAGCTAGTAGACAAGGGAGCGATAATGAACCCGGAGTTTATCATTATGTGGAAGCAAATCTATTATCGCACGTCAAATGCCAACTTCTTCTTTTATTCAAATGCCAACTTCTTCTTTTAAGAACCGAATGCGTAAAGCCATTAATAATTACTACTAACAAAGGTAAATGCTTGCCCGCGCAGGTTTCCTTCAAATATACGCGACCCACCTACAAAACAACACACAAAAATACCCGACTCTTCTCGTGAAAATTAGAATCACGACAGTAATCCGAGAAAGTAGAGCTCATCCAGACTTATTATCTGGTCGGACACAGCGTGAATTCAAAGCCTAAAACAGGTGCTCCACTTTCAGGGTGTATGCCATTTCTCTCCGTTAGGTCAGATTAGTCCCGACTAAGACACCTGTGCTCTGTTCGCAACAACCTTAACCCAAGCCTAGCCTTAAGCAATGTTCAATCGTAAGCCTGAATCTAGGCCTAACGTAAGCTTAATTCTGACCTAAGGCTCCAATCATCGCACAGATCTGATGGCCTGACCTATGGGAAAAACTGGACGTCTCCTCTTCTTCCGTAGCGTCGCATAAGCATAAATCTAGGTGGCGCGTCATGATGCTGCTTCAAAAAACTCCATAGCCTTCTCGCAGCACAGTTTGGCAAATATGGAAGACTTGTAATCAAGTGCATCAGGCAAATCAGATTTCAAGTAGTCATTCCGATCGACATTCTTCCTTTGTTAGGCAGAGAGAGAATCAATTATCAAACATGGCAGAAGGGGGAATGCAACCTATGAAGGGACACGCGTCTTTATCCGCCACGATTCTTTTATGTAATCAACAGTGACTTTGATCAGTAAATTTTTGAAATGCTCCCCGCTAGCTACTTCCATTCGAAATCGTGATAGGGCATTTTGAAAACGACTTGGTCGACACAGCGACTCACGAGGGTTGGCTGATAATGGCTGTGCTTTCTAGATTGATCATTTTTGGGACTTTCCATTTGGCCCCAAACCAGTCTGGTATCAAGTGATTGACTCGGAAGGATGAAGGGATGGTTTCCCTAGGCGGCGCACGATCCTGGTTTGGATCTCCGTATCGTGCGCGTTCTTTAGCTGAATAGCTGAAGAAGAAGCTGAGTATTACTACTTTAACTGCTTCTCAATTGAGAAAAGAGCTATAAGAACTTGTATTACACCGAAATCTACACAAACTAACGCTGTTTGGCCCAAGCAGTTTTTTACCGAAAGAAACTGCTACTACAACAGCGAGGCTACCCACTTTAATTATTCGTCCCCCCGCTTCTGTAGGGGAGGTATCCACAATTTCAAAAAGTCTTCCGCACCTGGAAGGCTTTCGGAGAATCCTTGTTGGTGCCACGTTGCAGTCGGATACCGTTTGCGTTCTTGCAGAATCGATAGCAGAGATCTTCTGAGATCATGTTAGCAACACCTGAAGAACAACTTCAGTCCTCAAAATGGACCTGTGTAAAACAGTGCGTTTGCGTCTACTCCTGGGTATGGATTTTCAACCTAATTGCTTCCATTAACAAAGCACTCTGGCCATAGTTCTATACGAGTAAGCAAGTTATGCTGTGCATTAAAGTCCATCTCTGAAGATATAAATTCCCTATGTCGCTCCTTAAGGTTGAAAAGTGTGTATCATACAATAAGCCGAACGAAGGGAACAAGTGGTCAAAATCCGACACATGAACAAGACCCCCCCCCTTCCGACACGCGAGCCCCCTACTAAGACTGGCGTCAAGAGTTGGTCTATTGAGTGGGGATTGCCGCTTTTCCCATGAAAAAACCAAAGTCTTTTGCCTAAATAAAAGTAACACAGCTATCAAATATAGTCTAGGATCCCTGGAACTGCAAGAAGTCACAGATGTTCGCGACCTTGGTGTCAAGTTTGATAACAAGCTTGCTTTTGATATCTATTACAAAGAAATTGTGCATAAAGCAATGTGTAGAGTATATAATCTCTTCAGAGCCGTTAGAGCTAAGGACTCCAAGACGCTAATCAGAGCTTATAAAAGTTACGTCAGGCCGATTTTGGAATCAGGGAACAACTATTTTCTCTCCTCACAAGAAGAGGGATATACTCCTTTTGGAAAGCGTTCAAAACAGTTTCACGCGCAAGTTGGCTATGCGATGCACTGGTCTGGGCTATCAGTTTATTCCAGACAGTGTTGTGCGTCGTCGTATTTACTCAATTCCTAGTTTGCTCGTCCGAAGAAAGATTAACGACCTTGTCATGGCATTCAAAATCCTTACCAATAAGGCTTCGGTCAACTTGGATGACTTTTTTATTCTAAATCAGTCTAGAACGCGCGGCTGTGCTGTGAAAATCAGGCGTCCGGCAGTTAGAACTCAAATCCGAGCCACATACTTTTCAATCAGAGTGGTAGCTCTTCTTAATAAGATACTAACAGAGGATGTCATGCATTTTTCACTTAAAGTTTTCAAAGCTTTAGCAGAGAAATCAGTGCTTGCAGAGGATTCCTCCATTTTTGGTACCTGATTGTTGTCATCATTCCCATAGGTTGCGCCGTTTTTTTTTCTGCTCGTTAGTTGTTATGCTTTTATTTTTCCATTATATTTCTGTTGTGTTTGTTCATTTTTTTTTCAAGTTTTTGCTACACGGCGCTTACTATGTTGACGATGTTTTTCTTGCTTGAGTTGCCATACCCACGTGGACTCTGTCTGCGTCAATAAATGAATGAATGAAATGAATGAAAAGGGCCACAATGAAGAATGCATCCAGATGAGTGGAGCACACGGCTGGTTCTGCTTTTTATGTAGGAGTCAGATTTTGCTAAAAATCTCTGACAAACCTCTCTCTTTTTCAACTTCCTGCGTATATTTGAACACTTCCGCCGCATCGGAAAGCGCCTTTTCATGGAAAATTGATGCAATTTTAGTATACCTGCAATCGTTAATAAATTGCAATAGTGAATTTGAACATAATGAATTTGAGCATACCTTTTGGTATCACTAGTCATATCGGGAAGAGTGCCAGATAGCGGTAAAACTCCATGTTTCTGTACGAATCTCCGAAGTCCTGTACAAATCAGCCAGAAAGGTTGCACACATTTGGAGGATTCATCGCAATTTGCGTCCATTAAAATATTCTTCACGTGAACAGGTACCTTAAAAATCACTAGCCAAGTTCATCTCAACTCTGACACATCTTCAGTCTCACAAGCTTACCTCAGTCTTATGCATCGATCGTGCCGCTGCTGCTTTGGCTTCCTCGAAATTTTCGGCATCTAGAGATCCGGATTCGCCTTCCCGACGCATTTTCAACAATATTTCCAGGAAGTGCTTACGTTTTGCGTATGTATCAGGAAAGGCGTTATCGTGTCCTACCACCTGAAGTGAGTGAAACAAATGCTGCGCAACGACAACATACACAGATAACGACAAAGTTTAGGAGTGAAGCTCTCTACAGAAAGAGCCCTCGGCATTCATCTAATAAATTTGCTTGTCCAATCACATATCTATTTGTTTAGGGGCTGCACTGTGGCAAGTGGCGAAACTTATCACGAGCATGGTAGGCTACCAAATCCTGGCTAAATCTCGCCCATGCCATCCGAAGCTTCCATCTCTTCGTGGTCGGCTTATGGGTACAATACACGTTTGGATGATAAAACACTGACTTGTAGGTTGATGGCGCAAGTCAATGAACAGGCCAAAGCGTACATAGCCTCCATGCGGGCAGATCGGGACAAGCGCTCTGATTATTGTACGAAGAACACCGCTTTCATCAGGTATATATTGGGTTGTCTCATAATTCCTGTCGCATTTCTATTCAATTTCAAATTCCTTCCGTCTAAGACCGTTTCATTGCGAAATACGTTAGTATGTTGAAGTATGCTTCAAGAGCCTTAACAGCATGGTTTCGGAAGCGCAAGCCCTTAACGGGTTAATCAACTAGGAATAAAAATAGGTCAGTGACTGCAATGAATGATTATGCTTTACGATCCTCAAATGAACTCTGTAGCAAGGAGGACAACAGAGAAGATCAGCGCTGTGTTTGACCCAGTCTCTGCTACTGATAGGGTACTGAGCTAGTGGTCCAATCGCAACGGCAAAGACGAAACGAGCTATGAACTTCAACCTCATACTGGGCCTGCGGTCATTTTTGATGAGCGCCCCTTGCACCCTAAATTGGGAGTGCCTCCGCACGTTGCTACCAGGGTATTGTAGCAGATACCTGAGCGCAGCCGATGCACCAGCACACGCCATCAGTATGGCAAGGACTGCTGCAGAATGAAGTTTTGATGGAAACCTTATGGTCCGGCCGACCATGAGCGGGAAGCACGCCTGACCATCTGGGGAAAACCCATTCTGGGACGGCAAAAGCAGAGCCTTCCCTAATCGGTCACCAGTGGAAATGAGTCATGAGTCCACTGCGACAACAACATGCGGCACGTCTGATGGCTGCCTCGCAGCCAGGAAGCACCAGCTCAACCAAAGCCCGAACTCCGTTTTCTGAGAATATCGCTCTCGTTTTGTTGGATTCGCTAGGTGGCCTGGTTTGGGAACCACTTCAATGTATGAAGACAAGCATTGCTAAAGTCAGCGTGGAATAGCCCTCTATGTTGGCTTTGGGGTTGCCAGGGGATCGTCAGAAACGCCTCAGATCCTCCTTCCTCCGAATGTTTACCAGACCT
>MU869146.1:10558-25216 GCA_036418205.1 Ostertagia ostertagi
AAACACTGACTTGTAGGTTGGTCGCGAAAGATAATGAATAAGCCAAAACGCACACAGCTTCCAAGCGGGCAGATCAGGACAAGGGCTTTGATTATTGTACGAAAAATACCGCTTTCATTAGGTATATATGAACATACTTCTCTGTAACGTCGTAAAGCTATCAAGTATAGCATAATGTAAGGGGTATGTCGTAGCTCTTCTAGTGTCATCGTCTCGAGATCAGCCTCTTCTGCCATTTCTAGCAATTTTGGAAGTGGTTGATCGATCCTGAAAAGGACTTCTGAAGAGGCTCTTAGAACACCAAATGTCAACAGGAACTCACCGTAAATCTGGGAGTGCATTTTCTTCGTGATCATTGGCTATAGTGTGTTCTTGCACGAAAATACGAATATAGCCCAGCAGCCCATATGCCCTTGAGCAATTAATCGATAACTAATTCGACAAGAAATGAAGAATTGGGAGAATTTGACATAAACATCTAAAAGACAAACCTAGCGGATATAAAAGGCACACCACGTGCGAACAAAAAGGAGGATATCCTGGTTGCAACTTCCTCAGGTAAGTTGGTGCCGACGACAACAAAAAACTGCAGCAGAAGAGCAAAATCCTCGTCGGATAATTCTAGCGGAGATAAAAGCAGCGAGTGCCCGATGACTGCTGGGTTTAGCTCCTGAAGAGAGAGCATTTTTTTGCTTATGACTAGACGATTTTGGAATTTTCAGAATCGAACCAGAACTTATCCGATTAAGAATGGTCTTCAAAGATTTGGTGGATATAGCTGACGAAAATGTCAACACGGTCTTAGATATTACAATAAAGTGTTCCACAAGCAACTGGCAGTCCTGAGTCAGGAATTTTTCAAAATTTATACACAGTCTCCACCCTTCCCCGACCTCCCTCCCTTCCTTTGGAGATACGCACATGAAGTTGTCATTGGGATTCGAAGGGGCAATTGTAGGCTTAATTAGTATAAGTGTGAAAAGCACTCAATCGTAGTCACGATACCTGTTCAAGGTGTTTTACAAACCATTACTAAGCACTTTTCCCATGCTAGAACCGTTACCCAACACCTCACAAAATTCCTAGGGAGAACATGTGGGGCTTCGTCAAGAAGTGCGTTTGAAGATTAACTACTCGCACCTTCAAATACTCAATTGTGGCATAAGCTCTTGGCCGTCCGATGTCCGATTCTCGAAGGAAAAAATTCTGCCCGAGATCAGGTGTGTCCACAAATGCACTATCCACTATGCACACCGAATGAACACCAGCCAGCACGAGGTTTTTAAGAATCTCTGTCCCTGAAAAAAGCCATTACAAGTGGGATAATAAAAAGCATCAAAGCTCGATCTCACCTAGAGCCGAAGAGCCAAGAACACACACCGAGGTTCGAGCAATTGAA
Source organism: Ostertagia ostertagi (assembly GCA_036418205.1). NCBI lineage: Eukaryota > Metazoa > Nematoda > Chromadorea > Rhabditida > Trichostrongylidae > Ostertagia > Ostertagia ostertagi. Next base: position 11,958 of record MU869146.1, read on the forward strand.
CTTTGCCCCTCCTCACCCCAAAGACGCAGCTGACGATCGTAGCGCACTTCATCCATACCACGGGCTTCAAACGAAAAACGACCCGATTTTCAATTAAAATTGGAAGTGAAATCAGTAATACATAGGTAGTAATATCGCGCAGACGAAAATATCGAATCCATATCACTTGTATGCAAGAATTCATTGATAAATGATCACAGATTTATTGTAAAGGCATTAACGAAGGCCACAAGACACCGGTAAATCTATAGCACAAACTATACGCAATATTATACACCGCCTATAAGGTAATACTTCATAGCGTTTCCAATCGTCAAAGCTTCTTCCGTTCCCATTTCTGATTGACAAATGTGTCTGGTCTCAAGTACGTCAACTCATCGTGCTTCGTCTTCATGCAGGCATAGCGACCCAACACAAACAGAAGATCACTCAACCTGAAACGATTCAATGGATTTATACGTTGTTTTGTTTGTTGTTAAAACACGCAATGTTTTCATGCGTAGTAACAACAGGATAATATGCACATTGAGCCTATGCATTAAAACCTGAAACCAATGAAATGTAAACCTTTCTGAGCTGAGAAAACTGGGAACAGCGGGAAACACCAAAGAGCTCGCGCGACTAAATAGCTATTCTCACAAGAAAAGAGGGCAGGGAGAAAGATTCAAAGTAGAAACAAAATAAAGAAAAGCATAGAGACTTGAAAGTTACCCAAATGTCACTCTAAAAGAAAGTTTAGATTCAAAAAAACTGGCCTATTCAGGAACTTCATCGCTTGTGGATCAGCATCCTCATCCCTTACAAGAGGCACCACGCTACGTTCAGCACGACGGCAAACTGCACGAGCGAATTGCAGATGCGCTGAAGTGGGCCCTCCTCCCTTCAACGACACTTTAAATTTACTTAGGAGATGCTAGTGAAGCGCACCACTGAAGCGATTTAACAAAAATTTACCGAGAGAATAAACTGCTGGAGAGGTGGCAACTGGTCTCCAAATCTGTCAATTTCTGCATGGATCCAATCTACCATGTGTGTATCAATATGGGTCATCTCTTCAAAGGGAGAAGTCGCGATTGAATGACTATTATACTGAAATATTAAAAGAAGCTGACAACGTCACACCTTTCTTCCTCTCAGATTTTGTTGCTTGAGGAGGAGTGGCCAGATGAGCTAGGATGTCTTGAAGACAGCACTGAAGGCGAGTGAGAACTTCTACTAGCTCGGGAATGTCGTCCATCACTGCCAATTCGCGACAAACACTAAAACAAATAAGGAGTTGAGCAATGCGTCTTCTTAATGAAGCAACAGCCAGATGATTAAAATCGGATCAATCAAAGTACCTTGAAATAAAATTAGGCTTGTCAATGCTATTAACTTGAAAACGCTGAAGGTGTGACTGACCCGAGCAAGGAGGAGAGTTCGTCCGTGTTGCCCAATGCTTGGAACGCATTATCATCCTTCCAACGGCGCTCGTTGTTGAAAAGACTTGATTTCCCAGAATCACCGGTGCCGCGACCTGCAAAGAAAGCAAAGCGGAACAGATCGAATAATGGGAAGGATTTGGATTTGCCTTGAGTGAATAGTCAACCGGTTGTACCACCTCTAGTTGTGCTCCGGTTGTTTACAGCAAATTCCTCAAATCCTGATTGTGCAGTACGATAAATCTAACGACAGAAGCCGGCGAATTAAGGTTCTACCAACGAAGGCGAGGCAGGTTTCGGAGGACGCGAGTTGAGGCTGGTTTCACTGCGACAGCCTAGAAAGGCCTTACCCGCGGCGGTCTAACTCCTTCGCAACCATACACGCCCACAAAGTGACAGAATGATAAGAGAGGCTGTTTGGATGCTGATACTATTCCGTCACCTTGCTCTTCATCGAAGAGAATTCCGCAATTTAAAATCATTTCGCAATTCCCAGTTTGCCCATGTAAAGCGTTGTCAATCAAAGCAGCCTTTTACTGGCATGATTCCTGCTATAGGAATTAGCAAGTGCTAAGGAACTATTTTGGTTATTGGCTCGATCGAGCGGATCAACGTGCAAATAATGTGTACAATTCTGCAGGTTTCATTCGGGTTTTTCTTTTTCCCTTCACCATAGCACTTTTAATCATCCCTACTTCAGCTTCCGATGAGCTGTGTTTTATCGTGCGATCTGCCTCTAAAGGCAGATGGCACGGTGAAGTGAAGGTCTACATCTACTCTGAGAGAAGCTTGATCCATATAGAGTACGAGCGTGGTGGTATTGTGGCCGAAGGAGCACCGCAGTGTTTTTAGTAAGGCCCCACGCCTGGTGACAGCCACTTTCGAGATAGATCTCGCATCCCGGGTGGCGATCTCGTACTTGGACTGATTGATGATGAGGCTGGGGTGAGAGGGACTATACAAAGTGTGCAAGGTATTCACAATGATCTCGCCAACTTCGTAGAATTTCGTCTATTGAACCGTTTCCTTCGTTTGTTCCCCTAACGCACTATTTGGAACTTCTGCTTTCATTTCTAAGAACGAATGATTTATTTCCTATCCGCCTTCAATTGCGCATACGAAGTTATTACGGTCTTGGAAGTGCAATTTCTCATGAAAAGGAAGTAAATTTCGATTGAGAACACATACTTTTCAGAAAAACTGACCTTGTTTGAAGCCTCGTCCCATGACTGGAGTGGTGCTGATAACACGAACGAGCGACGACACCCTTGTCGGACGAAGCACCAGCAAGCGAAGGCAGTGCCACGCCATATAATAAAAACGAAAAGGTCACGGTTTTCCTGCACATGAGACGATACGAACGAAACAAACATATATATTGTACAAATAACTAAACGAGAAAACTCTTTCATATAATACTGCAAAAATTGGGTGTGCTGCTGCTCAAGTCCAATGAAAAGCTAACAAGTACTCGTTGCTGCGATCGGTACCAGCGACCAATGCAACACCGATTGTCTTTCCAGTGACTACCTATGTCAACGTTTTCCTTGGAAAACAAAGCGTGGAATGTGAACTGCGGAACGGGCCGAGATGTATATATTACTAATGCAATAACATTATTCGGCCTCTCACCCATTGTCCACTTAGTACTGAGATCATGAAAAAATGTCATAAAACGATTTACAGCCGACAACATCAGAGTAAAAACCGTTTAAGCAGTGCTTCAAGAGTTTGTAGTAGGAAGTTTTTGAGGCTTCTACCAAATTTACGCAACCCACGACAGTTCGAAGTGGGCTCTGTACTGGACGACAACCATGTCTTAATTACTGCTCGTAGATATGGTAAAGCAAGTGCTCAAGCGTTCTATCCTTATATAAATATCAATGAACGGGGACCAGATGAACGAACGGCCATTGGTCGAAGACACAGTGTTCCATAGCGACAAACTCGAAAAGTTTTCAGCCTTGATATTCCGAGGTATTGCGTTTCAAATGTGTAGACTACATACAACCATACATTTCTGACTTTAACTAAACTAGGCTTTGCTCACACCTGTTACATTGAGAGAGAATAGGTAAGTGACCAACGTACCTAGCAATCAACCGTCTCCTTATAATTACTTCTTCTCCATCGCTGTATTACAGCAATGCGACACTGAGTGCGAAGAATACAGGATATGCGAGAGAAAGAAACGGATGAGACGGCGCCGACGCCGGGTATGACGAACGCGGTAAAACGGATTCAATCGAAGCCGTCTTGGCAATCCCTTGTCGCACAATTTCTAGTCTTAAGAAAGAGACATCTGCGACTCTGGGTGGCCAGACTCCATCCTGCCCCCCAAAGGGATTGACCGGAACTCATCGGTGGTGTGCCAAACGAGACGAACGCGACGGATGGAATACGTGGCGGTCTTGATGACGTCACTGATAGTCACTGGTGGTATGATGTAGGGGCGATCGTAACTATAGCCCAGCCCGCCGAGGGGTATAGTCCACCAATTACGCCCAATGACGTCATCAAAACCGCTCCGCTACAGTCACTGTGTCCACTACCCTCATGGCAATCGCTCTGCTTCATACGAACAGTAGCATTTCAGCGTACGAAGATTACAACAGCCGGGATCGCCAGCTCCTTAGGTAGATGTCAGGAAAGGTAAAACAGGCAAATGCAAGAAACGCAAATCCCTTCCGAACCCAACTACAATAGCCCCAACTAATGGCCTCGGAATTTGGCACTCGTTGCTGTTGGTGAAAATCTGTGAAAAGAAAAGGCAAAAACCGATTGATTTCCTGAAGGTAGCAGCCGAGTGAGTGTTACTGAGAGGCAGAACGCCTAATCTTGCTGTCCTGACTTACCTCCCCTTACAATGAACAACTAGACATAACAGTTTCACAAGAATGCTGGGTTGTGAACAAAACTTTCGCCCCAGGCGGGACTAGAACCCGCACCTCTCGCTTTCCGGGCAAGTGCGCTACCAGTTACGCTACCGGGGCACCATTTCATCCCAACTCAGCTTTTCATGGTATACGTACCATGAAAAGCTAGACAAACAGCGTTGTAGGTGTTAATAAAACCAATAACAGAAATTGTAACAGAAGCAGCAGTTCCGGTCATAGCGCACATATCCTCAAGTTGTTCCTTTGAGGAGACGGTCGCGTTGACTCTGAGGTGGACAGCCTCACGCGTCATTCACGGAGGCACTCGATATAAGAGGAGATTGTGGACGAGTTAGGGCTCATCAAAGCTTCTCGATATAAGCGGCGCAGTGGAAATTAAATCAAGCGAGAGCAAATAACTTTTACACGCCAACCACGCGACCGTTGTAGGTCTCTTACCCAATACACTGTGTACCTCTCCCTTGTGCCCCATGAGACCTATCGCGACCACTTCCTTAGATACCGGCTAGGGGCTGGCTATTCGTTTATCAAAAACTGATGTAATAAGTCCAAATTACGAAAAACATTAGTTAACAAGGAAGCTTGTCAACATCCACGTGCAATCATCGTAAATGAGTAGTGAAATTTAACGTTAGGTCACAGACCTGTATGAAATTTATCAGAAACCTGAACTCCTTATAAACATTCATTCAACAATCTACAGGCCTGATCGAACAACACTGTTAGTTTAGCTCTTTGAGAGTCACCCGGAACAATGGGAAAGATTTCTAGAAGAAGTGAGGAAATTATTGTAGAGTTCGGGAAAGCTCGCTCGAGGTCAGTTCACATTTGGGACAATACCTGGCCTCACTGCATTGGTGGATTGTGACTTCTGAGATAAGTTAATCTAACAAAAAAAAAATTGAGATGCACATCATCGGCTCGCAACATTTGGTGTAAGTAGATTTGGGCAGTGACAGAGACGTAATTGCTAAATACAGTACTATAGAGAACGTTTAAACAAACATATTATGTCGATGAATCTTTCGATGAATCTCAAAACACACGTACAAACTTTGCGAGCAAAAGCAAAAATAGTATGATGTAGTAAGAATGAATCACAATAGGTTACAATGATCAATATATGGGATGAAAGGTATTAGGTCAAACACCGAGCAGTTACACAAAAAAAATTCCTGAGGGTAAGAACAAATTAAAGCAGGAAGATTAAAGAGCAACCGATTAATTGAGAGTTCCACGACAGTTCGGAGCACCACACAAACAGTCGACTTTGTCTTCTTCGATTGGGAATTTGTAATCGTACGTGATCTCATCGCCTTTGTTGATGAGTGTCTTGCTGTATATGACAATACGCTTGTCACCGTCGACCGTAACCACCTAAAAAGAGAAATACGAATGCATAACTTAATAAAGGTAGCAAATGCAGAAACCACCAACAGTTCTTGTACACACGTTACTTGAAACACACAAACACAGATCAACAGGCGGAGCCAAATCTATCGCTTAAAGACGCGCTTTTAGAATTCAAGATCCACTTCACCATTCTCTCCATACTTGGGATCAGTTTGAGCAACAAAACTTGCCGAAAGGACAAAAAAGGAGCATCGGCTTGCATAGCCTTCAATTAACTATTATGAAAGCGTTTGCATACGTTATTGTCACTGCAATAAAAGATAAAGGATAAAGCATTTGCCGTTGATCAATCCCTTTTTGGGATGCGGCACGCATTCTACTTCCATTTGTACATTCGCAGTGGCGTTTGAATGCGATGTGGCCTATACAATGACTTGCGGGGGCCAGCCGATGTACAAGTCAGTGTTTTTATCCTCCCAGACAAGTCTGGTACCAATTAACCGACCCCGGAGGGATGGAAGGCTTGGTTGGCCCGGGCGACTCACGACCCAGGATTTGATCCCCGGACCGCTCGCGTGGTGAGCGTGCCACTTGCCACTACACCACTTCCGCCCTAGTGAGCAATAACGCAAGCAAACGCTTTCATGATATGGTAACTAAGTAAAGTGGCATTCGCGGCGCAATCCCGACGATTGAACAACGCTGCCCGCCAATATGTATAAACATTCTGTTTATCTGTAAATGCCATGAAACTGAACCTGGAGAACATCTGCAGAGAACGCAACAAATTTGGGATAGTGTGGCAAGGGCAAAAATGTATCGCGTACACATGAGCTATGCAAGCCCTGCCCCGATGGGCTGGCCGTGCACCAAAATGGCGGCGGCGGTGTCAGAACTTCGTAATTCTATTCTGCAACAGCCCAAAGATAGAAAAATGTATTGAGGTGAGCAGCAGGTTGGTGGATACATTAGTCGAACTCATCCGTGAAGTAAGCGTGCCTCAAACGGGCGTTGTTTACTACAAAATTCAGCTGGTCTGCAGTGTACTGGAAACCGGTGAAAAATGATAAATCAAAGCATCGGGGTCCGACATAAGGGGTAGAAAGAGCGTGAACTGGGCTAACTATAAGCAAAAATCAAAAACCTTGCTTGCCCTTTGCCATATCGCTGCGATCTGTGTGATGCGGACCTATGTGCGGCAAGCGTTAGAGTGCGGCGATATGATAAAATAGCAGTTTCTTAAAACGACGTATAGGGTGATTACACCCATACACGTGGAATATATGGTAGGGTCGAAATGGCCACTAAGGTAGAGATGTGTCTCATGTGGGCCTTTTCGAATGCGTCCTCAAATCTACATGTATTCATATCTGCTGAAGCACTTAATGAACCAAGTTGCAGAATCTGTTGCGACATGGAGCAAACCCAAGCCCGTCACAACGAGACGCTTATTTTGCAAGGTTATGCAATGGTGACCTAGAAGTTACTATGCCGGCCTTGTGTCCGCAGGTAAAGGTTTAGATCCTTGAGGTGGGCGAGGTTTTGCATTCTTCAGAGATCTCTCTTACATTTGAAAACCATCTTCCCATAGTTGGGGAACCTATCCTGCCGAGAACAGCTATTTGCGAAAAGTGTTTTGAGCAATTGAGACATGGATACTTCTAGACGTCTACACACGCTGCGTCACTAGCACATCAAACATAGAAATTGACTCGGCCAAAAAACCGCGAGTTAATGGAGACTGGTGTCCTACAGGCAAATCTTATAAACGCTTCACATGAAAACATTTACTCGTATTCTTCATGAAAACCATTGGGTGTGTGGTGGCTGTATACAAACTAATGCTTCATCGATATGAGCAGGAAAAACAGATGTCACAAATGCCAGCGAATTTTAGCATGACGTCAGCACCTTCTGTTTTGTAAAATTCGCGCTTCTAGTTTTAGATGTGACTAGTGAGTTATTTCATAAAAACGGAACTATGAAAGGCAACGAGCAAAAAATGACAGACCTTTGCGTAGCAGTTGGGTTGACAGGAGTGATTTATAAAACGAGCAAAGTTTCCCCATACGAGTGGCATCGATCACCTGAAATATAAACGATCTTCGTGTATTTATATGAAAGAACATGCGGAGAAACAGCCAAATGAATGAACTGAACTTGTACCTGTGCGGTGTCAACTTCATACAATCTCACCTTCAACCTTGTAATACTTATAAACTTATGTCAGTTCAACAGGATATGTGAAAACGGGCCCATTAAGTCCATGTTTCTTCAGAAACATCACGTTTGGAAAACAGTATGCAAACAGTAAATGGAAAAAAGCTAACAAAATGCTACCGCTCGTAAAGTAGATTGCATTGTTTTAGCTTTTCTCATCACAAATATTTAATACTTATCTAACCATAAACCTCTCAAAGAGCATTTTTACACGAGAATCAATTAGCCAGCAACAGCTTACAAAACTCACAGTGGTATCATCAATGCGAAAGAGATAACTGCTACCAATTCCTCGTCGCTCATATGCTTTTTCTCGAACATCTGCCACCGTATTTCGCACCTTAAAAATACCACCCTTTCTTGTACGTGCTAAGATGTATGACAAAAGACAGCCGCTGCAACAAAAAACAGTCTAGTAATATAGGAAGCAAAGTTGCGGTAAAAGCCTGCTGATGAGCAAATATTGGGCGAAAAACCGCACCAATGATATAGAGCACAACACTTTGCTTTTAGCACTGACCTTCTGGCCCACGTATTCGACAATCATATCATCAGGTGCAATTGCCTCCATTGCGTACAATCCCCAGCCATGAATTCGTGACCGAGCAAATTTGATCATTTTCTTGCGATACTAAAACAAATGCTACACATAAAGGACTTTAGGCACATAAAGCAAAGGAGACCAATCTTGGATGAACCCTGTAGTCATACTTTGTCAAGAATTAGATGTGATTACGGAAGGAAACTTTCTGAGTTGAAAAGATTCAATTGGATTTGGGCAATGCTCACCTTCAACTGGTTGACCTTGAAGAAATCCGTATTCGTATCTCCCATTGTTGTCAGCAATCGACGATGCATCGAACGCGACTCTTTGGTGAGTACGAGGTTGTGACGCACAGCAGCTTCGTCCTGAATATTTAATTCAGTGAGATTATTCGTACCACGTCAAAAGACCAAATCATTCTCAGATAGGTTTGACGTACTCGGTCATTCAAAAGCGTCTTGTCACGTTGCTCATCCTCTGGTCTTCTAATCAAACTTCGTTTTTCCTTCATTGACATCTTGAAGTAGCCTCGTGTACGTGCACATCCACCCTCAATCGGTAGAATGCCATCAAGCTCCGTATCAGCAAAGTATTGATCCAAACGTCCTTTCTTGACCGGTTTATCCTAAAATTGCCCTGTGTTTAAAAAGGTCCGTAGCACAAGAACATTTATAAACTGGAGCGTTTGTGACAATGCGATAGAAGTATTAACCAACCAAAAGCCGTGGCTTATCCGACCATGACGTAAAGCTGAAACGAACGGGTTTCGCCCATGGCGTAGGAGCACCATTTTCGGTTGATGGTTGCAGTATCGAAAACGCTTCCTTTAGGTACTCTTGATCTTCCGGATCGAAGCAACACTGAAATCAATTACTCTAGCATTTCTTATCACAGTGAAGCTGCAAAACACATGAAAAGCCTTATAAATACTCACATCCCACTGGTGGATATGCTTTAGTTTGTCTTCTAGGGACCAAGGCGGATAAGAACTGTAAAATTGTTGGTAAATGTGAGAAAAAAAGTAGTACTCTCCGCAATGGAGAAAACATAATTACTAATGCACTGCGGTGTAAATAATTCAAGTTAAAACTTAAGTTGAAAAAAATTTCAAGTTATACGAACATCTGGGGTTTCGGCTTCGGCAGAACTTCAGCTGTTGAGAATAGTCCCAGGAGTTCCCTGTCGTGCTTATTGAGCCTGCCCTTCTTCACCACCGCCGGCCGTTTCTTTTGCTGAAAACGTAACAGCCTTGTAATAAATGATCACATTCAGAGCTTGGTGGATAATTGATGGAATTTCAGTGACAAAGGAAAAAATAAATATGAGCGTTGGCGAAATGAAATTAACCACATCGTATGGTAAAACGTAGTGTGCAAAAATTAACAGGTTCGAAAATGTTCTATACCTCTTGACTTGCTTCTTTTTCTGCCTTCTTCTCATCCCCTGGTAGCTTGAAATAGCAATGCTCAGTGAGGTGAGTGTGGTATAGCGGTCGTGGTAGAAACTCGGACCATTCCGTCGACTCGTCAGACAACTAAACCTCGCCACATAAATATGTAGTACAATATGGGTCGTGAACTGTGATCGTAAATTTATTTATCGCATCACTCACAATTTTTTGCCACAAAGGAACTTCTTCCTCAACTTTCTCAACCTCTTTAATTGGCGACGGAGCGGCAACCACGTATGGCTCTTCTGTAGCAGTTGACACATCCTGTTCTTCATCCTCACTGGGAGGAGAGCTTTCAGACGATGAAGCTATACTTGATGCCGTAGAAACCGCAGTCGAACATGAGGGCGAGGCTCGCTTTTGTACTAAAATAAGAGTGATTCCGATGCTTGTATGGCAAGGGTTCCATGTCGATTCCACACAAACAAGACAGAATTTCGAAATAAGCGCGTTTCCACTTACATGAGCTAACCGACTGTGACGATTTGCTTCGACACGGCTCAGCTTCATCAGAGGAAACTTCACTCGAAGAACCAGACCTAACAAAAAACTACATTACCAAAGTCGAGCGAAGAGTGGTGCTTTCAACCAACTCTGATTCAGTGGAATCGGTAGAACGTGATCTAATGGCGCGCTTCTTGTTCGTCTTGATGACAACTTCATCGGATGACTCAGTTTGTGGACTGCTTGATGAACTGAAAATCTTGACTATAAGCGCCGTACGTGAAAATTAAAAATAGTGGTGAACCCTTTACATGGAATGATGGCCAACTGCTTGCTACCGAAAGCGTAAAACGAAAAGTAACTGAGGTTCCGCATGATCTCATTTACTGACTGGCTGTCGAAGCAAACCCAGTTACCTTGGCGCCGAAATTGCCCACTACGAACCTCCTCCTCCTCTCAGCCTCCCTTCACTTTCTCCGGCCTTCAGGCTCTCACAGAACTCTATTGCAATCTTTTAATTTCAGCACTTCCCACTGCGACAATTCGACTGCTCTTCCCGGAACACTGTTTTGATCCAGTTTTCGGGTCGTCTCAGAATTAAATTGTGTTTCGAACGGAACTCCGATTACTCAAAAACACGCCGCGCCCATTGTAGATGAATTCCATCCACTTTCAACGCGTTTGAGAGACATTTCTCAGTAACACCATCCTCTTCTGCTTTCTAGTATGCTCTGTTATCAAGATATGAACTCTTTTTTAGCATTGCTTATGGAAAACCCCTCCCATACGTTTGTGGATGAATTTCCCCCACCTTATCAGCATGCCGCTCACTATTACCCATTTTTCCCAAGCCTCTGGGATGTTTTGCGACCGATTCAGGATTATTTCCGGAGCGTCGCAACTCAGTGCACCTCCTGCCCACGTTGGCCAGCCTCCCCTAGGCCACGTAGTTCGTGGCCAATGCTCCGCATAACCAATCGAAAACTTGATCGGCTCTCCAGGAGATTCTTCAATTGGATATCAAAGTTCGCGATAAACACAATAACGCTGCATACATACATAGGGAGGAGTCCCATAAAATCGCTTCCTACCTTTTCTGGGCAGCATCGGAACCATCGGAATCATCGGAGTTGTCAGACCCGACGCTGCGCCTTCGACTCACGGGACTTTGCGAGGAATCTGACTCCGGAGATGGTGGCCGTACTTTCTAAAAGTAATGATAAACAAATCAGGAGAAATTCGTACACTTCTGAATCATGGACACGACTAATAAGTATTGGGTTATTCGGAAAGTCTCCGCCGCTCTCAGTAACTCAGATTCATTTTTGCTCTATTCCTGAACTAGTTCCAGAAAACTGCTAACATTTTACATATCACCAAGAAGAACGCTTCTCATATGTGAGTGCACTGTTCTTTTTATAATGAATCACTTTCCCCTCATTTTTTTGGCCTTCAATATACAAAATACCCAGCAGGCTATTTTGTACGAGTTTCTTGTTCCACTCAAATTTGGCCTGAAAAGTGCGGAAGCAAGTTGCGATATAAATGAGCTCTTATCTTAGCTGCGAATCCACAAAGAAAAAAACGCTGTGTGGCCGTGATTCAAGATGTTCTTTTTTTTCGCGATGGTGGAAAGCTTCAAAGGAGATTAGGGGGGGGGGTCGGTTGTCGGAGACTAACAAAGATTAGCTGAGGGTTCCGATTGAACCAAATTTGCATGGAAGTGCCGAGAAGGTCGCCTTTGAGATAGGCAAAGAGAATCCGACAAACAGCGGCCGACTTGCTCATCTACTATCACAGCCCAATCTCGTGCTTCAACTGTGTACAAGTTGAACTAGCTGAGCTACGAAACTGTGTAGCAAAAATTTACGCTCTAGGACCAATGCCTACCTATGGTTGCTGTTCCACCATGTTTGAGCCTCCAAGCCCAACTTGATGGTGAAACGGCCTTCACCGAATTTTTTTCGCCTACAAAGCTCCAGTACTGTCAATATCTATATCTGTTGAATTCTCTGTTATTAAAGCCATAGGGATTGGAAGAAATTCTATTCCAATCAAAAATGCTTTGTTCGAACCGAAATATGCGCTTATTTCAGGTCAAAATTTTAACTTTCTGAACAACCCAACAGTAATTCCTACACCTAACTAACAATGCAAACAGCCATGAAAATCTGGAAGCTCAATAGCACGCAACTGACCAAATGTCGAATTCGAGAAACCGCTAAAATAATTCAAGAACTAATCTGAACATAAGAATGCAAAAAGCGAAAAAAAACCAAGTACACGGAGAACTGAAAAACGGAGACATCAACATAGTGTAAACAAGACATAGTGTAATATAATATACAGGGGGGGGGGCAAAAAAAAAAGACATTTTGCCTCCACTTCCAGATGGATTTAAGCACATTTTACTCAACTCAGACCGAACGGTTCCAACTTATTATTAAAGAGTGCATTCCATTCTATAAGAAAATCTTCATAGTGGCCACGTACGTGGACGGCATCAGAAGAATTAGCCCTGGAAACATGGTGCACTGGTCGATCTCAATGGGGTCTTCGAAGGATCGTGTACCATAACGACCCTTACTGGAAAGCTAGTTCCGAGGGGATTTGCACAGTGGTAGCTAATGCCTCTAGAAAACTATCCAACATTAAATCGATTCACGAAATTGCGTAAGAGCTTCAGGCTGAAGCTCTTACGGTAGACCTCCTTGAGCCTGACGACGGTGACAGATGACGTCATATTCTGAAGACGGTGAGGGCAGTGAAGGAGAGCCTGCGTACACTAATAGAGGAACACTTAGGGAATACTCTGCTGAGGAACTCCCGTCAACGACAGCAATCTCTGCGAAGAAAAAAGAGCCGAAGTCCGACATAGGCAAAATGTCTTTTTTTGCCCCCCCCCTGTATATTATCGCAGAAAAACTTGT
>MU869146.1:32951-59753 GCA_036418205.1 Ostertagia ostertagi
GTTCCACCATGTTTGAGCCTCCAAGCCCAACTTGATGGTGAAACGGCCTTCACCGAATTTTTTTCGCCTACAAAGCTCCAGTACTGTCAATATCTATATCTGTTGAATTCTCTGTTATTAAAGCCATAGGGATTGGAAGAAACTCTATTCCAATCAAAAATGCTTTGGTCGAACCGAAATATGCGCTTATTTCAGGTCAAAATCTGCGGGAACTTTCTGAACAACCCAATGGTAACTCCTACACGTAAAAGATGCAAACAGCACATGAAGATCTAGAAGCAAAGAGACGACGACTGAGAAATGTTGAAAGCTCGAGAGACCGTTAAGAAGTAATTCTTAGAACTGGTCTGAACATAAAAACGCAAAAAGCGAAAAAAAAAACTAAGTACACCGAACTGAAAAACGGAGATAACAACACAAAAACAAGACAGAGTGTAATACAATATATAAGTAACAGTAACGGCCACACAATTCTGTACTTTAATGTTAGCGGTTCTGCAAAACGACTTACCCTCTTGAAGCTGGGTAATTTTGGCATGTTGATGGTGAAAGGGAAACTGCCAAGCTTTTCAGGAGTGGCATTAAGACTCTGCAATATACATACATTCACAAACTATATCTAAATGTATGAGGAACTTCGACAGCGGAAGGGTTTAAGTCGACTTACTGCTGCTAGAGGGCTACATAGTTGAGATACGTCACTAGGTTTCTCCTGTGTTACGATTTGAGCCTGTGCACGTAACGCCTCTTGAGCCTGAAAAAGTCCCATGAACACGATTCGCAGTTAAGAGGATGAAGCTGCTTGAGATGGGATTGAACTTGCCTCGTTTCGCTTCTGCTCCTCCAATTCGTGACGAATCTCTGCGAGAACTTCTTCGAGTATTTCAAAGCTTACGCTTTCAATTCTCTTGTAGAAGTCTTTTTTGATTACGTCAACAATTTCTTCACCGATAACCTTTTCAGTAGCTTCACGAACAATAGCCACATTTTTCATGAAGCGTCTCTAAATTCAAAAAACGTTATTTACCAAAAGTAGGAAAAAGATGTAAACATGATTAAAGACAGGTCTTTCAAGTTGGTAGGCAAATGCGAAGAGTTCAGTTCACCTTACTCCCATTTACAATGACACCCATGCTTTCATCAATCAACCCTGGCAATTACCCTGGACGATGACAGTGTGTAAACATAAAAAAAGTTCGCTTTCAATTCGGGAACGAAAATAAAGATTGCAGAAATGAATTGCGGCTTCAACAATGATGCCACTTCTTTTTGTTCGTGGCGTTCACCAGGCATGAATTCAAACACAACTGTGCTCAACTTGAAAATGAGTAGAGCGGCTTGAAGTCACCGAAGAGTGCTAAATGACAGTACCTTATCCCTATCAGATGACCTATCCTGCTCGGTTCGATGCCTCTTTCTGCGCTTGAGTCTCAGTTGCATTGGACTCTGTGAAGTTGATGGTCTAGGAGGTGGAGACATTGAAGAACCGACGTCTACATCCATGTCATCCAAGTCATCACAAGCGGCGCTAGTCGATCTAAGAAGGTTCAACGTGAATTTTTGTATAGATAATGTTCATCCCATAAAAGATCTAATGACGTACTCAACAGGCTGAGGTGTAGCAGATTTTCCTTGAGTGCTTTTAGATGAACCCAGAAGTACATCACTGCCAAAAATACTTGCAACTCGATCGGCTAGAGTTTGCTGTGAGGGTGCAGATGACTTAGGTGGACATGGTGGAGAGTCTTCCACAAAGCGCAAAGCCACCTTCGGAAACTCTCGCTAAAAGCAATAAACCTCAGACTTGTAATCGGAATGAGTACTAAAATTGACGCTCACCCTTGGATAGATGTGAGGTTGAGGAGGGGGAAAACCTGGCGGCGGTGGAGGAAGAAGAGGATTGAAAGGAGGAGCACCAACGAGAGGAGGAGCATTCACCTTAAGTAGGAAGAGATTAAGACAACACTACAGAACGACTGATTAGGAGCAAATACCAACATGAGGAATAGGGAACGGAGGAGGAGGTAAATGTGTCGGCAGTAGAGTAACCGGTAGAGCAGGATGAGGGACTGGCACATTGACTGGTGGAGGAGGACCAGGTTGTTGTGGTAAGACTTCAGCTTGAGGCAGTGGTTGGGGGCCAACAAAACTAGGACTCATGAATACACTTGGAGGTGGGGGTGGCGGTACTATCAACGAAGTTGGAGGTTGCGTAGTGGATTCGTGAAGTGATGCCGACGCTGATAACCTCTCCGTCTTCTGAAACACAAGAAAAATCTAATGAGCGCATGGTCCTTTTAGAAGTACAACCAATACGCACCTTCTCTTTCTTATGAAACTGCTCTCCATCGGAATCAGTTGAACTGCTGCTCCAACGATGTACCTCAAACTTTTTGTCCTTTTCTGCACCTTTCCCAGTTGCACTACCCCTGAAAAGTTACGATTTCGTGAAAGACGGCGTCAATGTTTCCACTTTGCTTATTGGAACTCACAAGCTCAACTTACAGCGAACAATAGGAGCTACTCTCCATTTTCTTCCCCTGAAAATTCCCGACTTCCTAAATAAACTTACTTCTTGTTTTTTTCTTCATCTACCTGAGCACCATCAGCGTTTTCGACAGACTCATCACTGCTGATCATTTGCAAACCCGAACTCTGAAAAAATCAGTATTATGCCAGAGAGAGCAGCTTGGGAGCTACCTCATTTACCTTGACATCGCTTCGTTTTGACTCAGTCACGCGATATTTCTTCTTCTTAGTGACCGTTTTGATCTCCTCAACAATGGTTTTTTCGAGACCTTGACGCTCTCGTGAAATGTACTTTGTACTAAAAAACACATTTAGCAAAGCAAAAAACTGTGGATACCCAAACAATACGTATGAATATAATACGCACACAAATACAATAAAGGATCAAAGCTGCCTAATGAAAAATACCAAAGCGTAAATTTATCGCGAAGAGGCTAAGTTATAGGCAAGTCTTATCGCCCCATAAGGAAAAAAAACTTGTGCCTCCTGTTTCCGAGTTAGTCAACCACCAAATACAGGGCCTCTTTTCGCCTCAATTAAGCTTTCAGTGTAGATTTACCACAGCTTATCAGTATTCACACATACAGCGTGATGAGCTACCCAGTATGGCAGGGAGCTGAAAGCTTTAACACGTACTAGTTCTTCACTTGTTTTATTTTTTTAGGAGCCGCAATTCGCAATGAGAAACCTATCACTACGACACTCTTACAGAGGAGTAAACAAAACAAGTTTATAAGAAAAACGAAACTGCCTACAATAAAAAAATAACACCACAGACCTCATCTCTTTCTTCTCCACACGCAGATATTCACCAACATTCAACGAGCTATTCGAACTTGACCCACTCGAAGACGATTCGGAAGAATGCCTGAAACTCGGAACACTGCAGTAGACTTAGAACCCATACTGAAAAAGCTGTGAAATTGGAGATTATTGAACCCTCAGCGAAGAAAAAATCTAAACAGCGGAAACGCACCGCCTCTTTTTCTTTTTCTTCTTTTTACTTGGCCTACTTCGACCTTCTCTCTTTCCACGACTTGACTCCGGAGGAAGAAGGGGTGGTTGCGAGGTTGTCGCCATTTCATCTGTAGATATACACTGTTTAAGCCAAATTTCTCACAACTGGTGAGATGACTTCACCATCACTAGAACCACCCATCACCAATAAAGAAGCAGAGTAACCTACCACCACAAAAAGAAAGGTTAGGCATTGATGTGGCCACTGACAAATGTGGATAACTCGGTGGAAAGGACGCCGAACCAGCGAGAGGTAGAGCTGAGTAAGGTGGAGGCGGAGGGTAGGCCACACCAGCAAAGCTGGGGGCCAGCGGAGGCGCTGGCGAAGTGGTAGCACTGGTCCCAGGTCGTAGATGAGAAGTGAAGTCTGAAAAATATCACTGCATGACACAAACTAGGAAAAATGGTAGAATCTTAGCGCTTCATAAGGTGAAATATGTGCAACGTGGAAGAATGCCATTAGTATCGCCAAAGACGAACTTATCAGCAAAGAATGTTTGGAAAAACAGAAAAGCGTTATGCCTTTTTTGGTATGTAAGAAAGCAGAACATCAACGTGCCAAAATTTTCTTAAACTAACTGACAATGGGTAATTGAAAGGCACCTGGTGACGTACTCCACAGAATTGTAAGAAAAGGTTACACATTATATTTCACTAGTGCGCTAATTCCAGACAATCTATTCAGAGTCCAAAATTAAGCCGGCAATTTTTTTTTACATATTTTCGAGCCTGCAATCCTATGTATGATTTCAAGACACTCAAAACAATTTTGTTCTTGACCTTTACCCTGCAAAAAAGATCGACATTTCCGTAAAAAGTGGCATAACTAAGAAACTAATTACACAAATATCATTCTTTTTCAGATTACATTCGGTGAAGAAAGCATTACTTTGTTTAGCCATGAGGAATTGAAGATACCTGACACACCAAACAGCACATCACACTCTAGCAGGTACCACGTGCAACTAGTGCTGCCATTAAACTGTGAAATGGACTAAGTGCAGAACGAAAGGTTTTTTGAACCATGTTTGTACTATGCTTCCAACCGTTGATAGAGCAAATGAAGAGATGTATTAAAGCAGTGTCAAATAAGCAAAAGGAGCGATGAACAAGATCAATTCGCCTTTCCCAGAACAGTTCCTTTCCAGTCTGTTTGCTCATCCCTAGCAAAGCAAGTATATACATAAATCGAGACATGCTACCTTCTATTTAATTTCCCTCTTTGTTCCTCTTCTGTAGCCGGATAAGCTGCATCAATGGGTATGGTACAATTTGAAAAGAAACAAAATCGAAACCATCTGAGCATAAGCATTACAGGGGGAAGCCAAAATTATGCTAACCGCGGAAAAGCGCGGTCAAACCCACTTCTTTCAAAAATCTCTTCATTATTCAGTTTTCCGTGCCGTGTTTAGTGTGATAGGGTATATTATCTCCCTCGTGAAACTAATCTCACGAATTGAAAAAAGAATATTGTAACAATCACATCACGGCATGCCTGCCCACACATTGTATCGATATGTCTGAATTTTTTTTGCCTTCCTAAAAGGGCAAATGCATTCAAATATACACATCAATACAAAATCCTTGTCTATAAAAAGGGATCATCCGAAGCATGTGCTCAATCAAGTCCTCCACGAAAAGCTATCAAGATGTTGTGGAAACATATGAGACCGAAAAACAGACTTTCATAAAAACTAACAAAGAAAACTGTGCTTGGAAAAGGAGAAGTCTCGTTCACCGTCCCTACGGGAAAAAGCATAAAACGACAAACTGAGTAAAACCTTTTCTAGTGCCAGCACCATCGACACAATCCCATCGACTTTTCTTCCGTGGAGGATGACGCGTAGCGTTCGACTCAGCAGGACCGCTGCTACAGGAGCTGTTATTATTCATGTCCCGACTGCTCGACTTGCATGGTAAAGTGGAAGGAAGAACATCGTAGCGATAACGCTTTACAATGAAATCTCCTTCTCGTTGGTCTTCGGTATAAGTGGCATTTCGTTTTGGTGGCGTTCTGCTGCGACGAACACCACTTCCAGCGTTTTCTTGATTCCGTCTATGATACAAGGATCTAAACGGACGACGTGCGTCAAATTGCTCACTATGCCACTGTCTGTCGTGATCGAAGCGAGACTTTCGTTGGAATGCCGGACGATTCAAGCGCTCGTGTCCAAAACCAGCATATCCACGATTTGAGTGATCATATGTTGACTCTAGGGGTGTACGTGGGTTATTCGAATAATGCGATGTAGACTGAGGGTCAGTACAAAATGGGTCAGAGGTGTTTCCTGCAGGATAGTATGAGTACGGAGACCAAATGCCGTTGTTAAAATGAGGCATTCCATTGTAGTAGTCGTAAGGAAATGAGCTAGTCGAGCGAACATTGCGATCGTGCTTGTGCCAATCTTCCGTGTTAGTGAACAATCCTTCATTGTCTGCGCAATTTTGACCTGTAAGCCAAAAAACGTGCAAATGCACACCACAGACAAAACACATCATAGTAAAAGCTTAGCAAATAAGCCCCACAAGCGCCGACAAGATGGATTTTGGTTAAAAATTCACATCACGCACTAAAAGCTAGCCTTCTGATAACACACAGCAATGACGCCAACGATGCCACAAAATAAAAAAAAACCCGTGCGGATGTACCAGAATAACAGCAAAGTCTTTAGGGACAACAATTTTTTGAACAATGTAGCTTCCGATTTAAATCGAAGTGTTAGATTAAAAACTCTCTGTTTGAAAAAAAAAAGATTGAATCGTGTTGAATAAACAAACTTGACGCATAAGAAATTACGAGTGGGACTAATTTAGGGTGGTACTGACATATCAAAAGAAGATATTGGGTCTCTTGACGGCGCCTGTGAAGAAATGCAAAAACTGTGAGTGAACAAAAGGAAAGTGCATCATGCAGGATGGGCAGACAATCTACGATAGTTCCCCTTGAAATAACTGGAAAATAAAGAAGACTTACCGCTGTGAAATGGTGGAGCAGGAGACGGTGGAATATGAGGAACGAAAGCAGCTGGAGGTGGTCCAACAAACGGCGGAGCAATCGTCGGAGGAGGAGGAGGAGGTAGGGGAGGGTCGAGTTGAGGAGTACGAGGACGAGGAGTCGAGTAACCCTTCCTTCAAGAAAAATACATGAACGGGTATAAAATCTTGAACGTAGAGAATTCGTTGCGTTCTTTGTGTGTGTAGTGTGCCACGAAATTTTCAGAGAAATTTTTTTTCACCAGAAAACTCAAAAAACTCTATTTTGAGCCATGTTTAGGTCTTCAATAAAGACTTGGAGGTCGAAACGTTGGGCGGAATAGAATTTTCACCTACAAACCTCGTGGCAAAAGTATAAAAACACAGCAATAGATGATACCCTTACAGACTAGAATTATTCAACTCTCGCGAGAACAGAGCAATAATATCTGATACCGTGACGATAAAGCGTAATCGGCTGTAGGAGTTCGAGGAGTTCGGATCCCGATAGCTTTCTCGGTATGGTGTGGAGTATGATGAGCTGTTGAAACGGAAGGTGACTCCATCTCCATGTGTTCTTCCATAACACGTTCCACAACATGTGATTGAAGTGGTGTGTCATGGCTTCGCCGCATCACTAAAGGATATTTTTCAATAGAGGGTAGTGATGGGCTGTGTGATTACTAGGAGTGTGAAAGTACGCGATCCGTCGCACGATTTGCGCAAATCGCAAAAATAACCTGTTGGAACATTTAAACACTATAAGAAACAAGTAGGGTCGTGAACAGTCGTCACTCAGTCATCAATCGCGTGACGAATCGCGGACTCTGACACCAACCCAGCTCTTTCCTGGACTAGACAGTGCAACATTAACTTAAATTTCTTCTAGAGAAAGGTTGCTTTTAAATTTCTGGAATTATTTGTATCTAAAGCTCACTGCCATCTGATTTCAAAGCCAGTTGGCTCCGCCGAGTATTAAGAATCGTTTCCTCGAGAGATT
Source organism: Ostertagia ostertagi (assembly GCA_036418205.1). Classification (NCBI taxonomy): domain Eukaryota; kingdom Metazoa; phylum Nematoda; class Chromadorea; order Rhabditida; family Trichostrongylidae; genus Ostertagia; species Ostertagia ostertagi. The sequence goes on from MU869146.1 coordinate 40,471, forward strand.
TTAAATGAACCGGGATACGCATTTCTTCACCAGTAGCATCTTCATACCGTTGACTGAGCAAAGCGACTGAAAATATTACGAGGATATGCGAACATATGGCGACAGAGCTCTCATAGCCAAGAAATCGGCAACATGCTAGCATAGCTACCGTTGACTGCCGTTTCTCTCGACTCAGAATAACTTAGCGACATTACAATCCACGGTTCTACCCAATGATAACTCTACTTCGTCAATCGTTGCTCAAATGTAAGTAAAGTAGCGTAATTTTGCAAAATTAGGACCTTGTTTGAGAAGAAAACCAAAAGAATTATGGAAATAATCCGCTTGAGAAGAAAGATGGTTGTAGTGGTTGCAAAAATTATAGATCAAGATCTGAGCGAAAAAAAAAACAAAAAAAATGTGATTTAGAAAATGAGGGAGCGATTGAGGGACGCTTCTGTTATGTCACTAACGATGAATACAACTAAGCCAGAAGAGCCGGTTGTCACGGTGATAATGCTTGAACTAAAAAAGTTGCAGGAAAGAGCAGTGGTAAGGACAAGCGTTAGACGAAAATATGAATAGGAAAAAGGCAACACATGGAAAAAGGGTAATAAAATGAAAAGGCTCGATGGTGGATAAAAATCAAAAGAGGGATCAATAGTATCGAAAAATGATTGGACGGCTCCATAGTTTGATTAAATTTGGCATAAAAAATGAACGTAAAAATGGAGTGATTGAAGAGAAGTGGTCAGGGAAACAAAGTTAATGGTAAAGTTGGATACAGAAAAATGTGGAGAACCTCGAAAAATGAGTGAAAAAACATTTGAAGCAATGATGAATGCATAAAGTTATCCAGGGGCATACATCGAATTTCAAGCCAAGATGAGATGTAATAGCAACGAAAAAGAATTCATTAATTCTCGCTGCAGTTAACGTCAGAAACACGCTTTGCTTTTCTTGCTATGGATCTTCTTTTTATCGAAAATAGACTTATATCAGCCTTTCCTAATTTTAATAATACATAATAGCATAGTAGAACTTACAATAGGGATCATGACAGCAGATTACTTGTCCTCCCATGATGCTTTTGCCATTGTACTCGAGCACAAACTTGTGTGCCTCTAAAAAACTTATAGTTTTATAAATCTTTAACTATTTTTATCTTGAAGAATCTCAGTAACTAGCGAGTATGCTTCAGAAAGCTGGAGCCCGACCGCAGCCAATGTTGGCCAGTGACTTCGACTTAATAACTAAGAATTCTTCGTAAATGAGCTTGTCAGCGTCTGTATATAATGAGCGATTGAACCTAGCAAGAACTATCGCCGACAGTTTCGTTAATTACTTGATCATTGAAACAAACTGGAAAACCTGTTTTGTAAAGCCGCTCTCACATCCTACAACAAGCTTGAGAACGTATTTTCCTTCTCTACGACCACTGTCATGAATGGCTACTCCCATTTCAGTAGTAATAATCCTGAGCAATTTCTGCAACTCTTCCATCTTAAGAATGCTGGGCTATGAGCAAAACTCTTCGCCCCAGACAGGAAACCGACCCACACCTTTCACACCCTAATATCTACGATTCCACTGCGTTCATACTTTGCTTTCTTGCAAACCGCTTCGAAACGTCGAGAAGAAATAACAAGAAATGATTACACCTGCACCACACATCGCACACACGTGACTTCTAGTAGGGTCGCTTCTGTCCCATTTTTGACCTATCCAAATGGCCTGCTTTTGCAGGAGAAGCAGTACGCTTTGAAGGACGCACCCTTTCTCATTCACGACACGAAACCCACTCACCAGCAAACGATGTGAAAACAATCATAGCCATCCCCATGTGCTTCTTAGTGATAGGATGATAAAACACTTCCAAGTCAATGGGCGGCGCTACTTTCCTGAATACAGCAGAAACAATTCTTTTCTTTGTGAAAATGACTATAATTCTTGAGAGAATAATTCTTACGTTGCCAACTGCTGAAGAAACGCCTTATTGACATTGTCATTCAGCTTGAAAAGAGCTACTTCCAATTTAGGATAGAACAAAGTGTTCCGATCTATCTGAAAGCGATGCAATCGAACATATAATCACAAGGGGCAAGGTAACCACGTATCAGCCACTTCTAGTGTCGGAAAAAGCGGATTACCGTGAACGATGGCACAATTAGGTCCGCCTGCGGTATCGTTCTGTATGGAATATAATGATTTCTAGGATCCGAGAGGGGTAGTTTGACATCGTACTAAAAAGTCTGAGATAAAACTGAAAGGAAAAGTGTAATTCACAGTAAGACTCACTTTGGGATGCCCTGGTATGAAACCATTATATCTACGAATAGTTTCCTTTGCACCAAGTTCTTTATCATATAATGTTTTATAATTCCGTGGAGCATTTTGAGAACCTTAAAATTGATATTCACAACTACTATAAACGAGTATCCTTGTTTGAAACAAGTTATTACTTACAATGACCAAGAAATCGTTCTAAACGTGTAAAGCTTCCATCTTTTCAGTCTTTTGCACACTACATATGAATGTGTGTAGAGCGCAGGAGTTATTTTTCTCAGCGGCCCTAGCACTGCTAGGGAAAGAGTGGACGTATAGCGTTTTTATTTATTTATAGGTCAATCATAACAGTGAGAAATCATGGATAAGAACCCGAAGACGGCACGATTGATTGACTAAGATTCAATTTAGTGTTTCTGGATAAGGAAAAAAAGTATACTCGCAGAAAAATAAGTTTTGCAATCCTTTTGTGGGCGCTCACAGTCGATCGCCCGATCGTAACGATCGTAACGCACAGCATTCGCTGGTGCGATTGTCCGACACGTCCAACGGTCGATATACACCTAATGCTGGATGGACCGTTACGATCGGACGACCGACTATAAATGCGCCCACTCTGTGCAGCGTTGGTATTGACTATTAGTTGCACATCGAATCTTTTTTTTTTTTCAATAAAAAAGTTGAGACTTATATATCAGGAAAATAGAGCTGTAAAAAAGCAAAAATATGACTTCATCGGGGATGAACCAGAATTGTTTTCCCTCCTTTTGGCACTTCTAGAGGCGCTGAGAGGAAGAAATGAACCTCTTATGTTCTATGTTAGTATGAATAAACGAACAATATCACTAAACGCGACTTGACATCAAGAGGGCAAAAACTACTTCAACAACCAGATTTTCAGCGTTTTCATTCATCTCTTCAAGTGCACTGTAAAAAGATGTGCATCGTGAACCCTTAACAAAGTTGAGCTTCTTTGTGACTCCTTACCTTGTGTAGGATGCACTCGCGACTGACTAGAACGATCTGGCTTCCGATGTATAGGCGTCGCCTTGCGATCGCCTGCATCAGCCATCTACTATCGCATATGTCCACGAACAAGCACCACCACACCTGAAACCAAATCATCAGTTAAGAAATTGAGCGGATCACTCTATTTTACGCGACACCTGCTCACGTTACAACAAATCTATCGGCAACATCTACCGGATGATATGATAAGCATGTTTTTGCGCTTAGTCATAAATTATAAGGTTTCCAAGTCCCAGTATGTTAAGAGGATGGTGCCAATGTAAGAGCGTTGACCTGTTGATGTAGTTGCTCACATAGGGACTAGAATGTTTATGTCCACAGCTGGCTCGTCCACGTGAACATTTGTAGGTATCGAGGAAAATCTCCACGCGCGTTAAATCTTGAGTTAATCGCTGTTCGAGTGGCAAAGCATTTGGAATGGAACCGATAGCAGAAACCGCTTAAGGTGCTCCTCCTATTCTGCATCAAATGTTCTATGTGAGCGATCTCTATGCCATTGGGGCAGGGTGCGATCACATTATTAGACCACATAAGACTGGTACCACAGGACCTCTTATCGGCTTCATAATCACAACAGCCAGTGTTAAAGGGCATTTTGCAGACAGACAATAAACATGACATACTTTGCGATCTCGAGATTCTGCGGTTTTGGATCCTGCATTTTCGTTATGAGGATGCGGATCGATCTCGCATGCGACCGTGCTAGCAAAATCAAGTGGTATACGTATCTACTCTACACTCCAAACTTTGAGTATTGTTCGACCTTGAGATAGATAGACAAAGGGAGAAGCCGACGCACCGCTCAACTTACATGATTCATTGCTTCAAGGTGATAATTCTCCATGAGCCCATACCTCTGTATTTCTATAAGAAATCTTCAACCATCCCACATCAAGCGTCGCTTTTACGACGCCTTCTTACTAGCTCTATGACGTTACAGTGACATCCAAAAATGGATTACTGCTCGGGTCAACTGAGACTTGATGCAGTCCGGTCAGATCGGCTGGCAGCAGCGCATCAAAAGATTTGACAACGGCCATACTTCGCAACACCACTGTAACCTTCTACTAGAAAATCCGCAAACTCACGGATTAGAAAATCTCTAACAAAACTGGAAACTTCACAGGTTTTGCGATCTCAATGTCTGCAATTGGGCGACTGTGTTACACACACCTAGCTGTTGGGTAAGTATTCACTGACAATGAACGCTTCCTTGATTTTACTGTCGACAATGGTGCAGCTGTAAGGCAGCCGGAGCAGGAGAGAAGAGTGGGGTTCATCTCCAATACCACTGTTATGCGGTAAGGATCCTCCTACTTCAATACATCATTGTGTTTTTGGACCACGGCTGTCGGCCGGCGCAACTGCCCTCGCCACGAGTGTTGAACCTCTATAAGTGGAATAAGCACAGTGGACAGAAAGCCAATCATTGACGACCAGGTCCACAGCGGTTGCCGAGAAGCCCAAAACTGAATCAGTGCTGATAACAATTGGCTTTATTAAAACGGCAAGGATCCGCCTTCCCGAAAGTATTATATCACCTACAACAGAAACGACCATTCGTACCACTTGTTGAAGCCAATGATTTCGCATCATATTTGAAATTGAGTTTTTGTGCTAGATATCATAAACTTTAAGGATATGCGAAAGTCGCCTAGCAGCAGGGTCAACTAACCTTTGGTCAAAGCCCAACGAAAAGGAACGTACTCGGTCGCATACACAAGGGTTAAAGTCGGAGAGGATGGAGATCCTCATGGCTGTAGGTGCAGCGGGATATTACGATATAAGGGACTCGAATCGCATAAAAAGATGACATGGCGTCATCTCAGATCAGTCAGCTATGGCATAAACCGTCCATATTTGATCACTTCTGCCCCATCTAGCGGCTTTCCTCGACGAGCATAAGTGTAAACCGAACATCCAGCTCTCACGCACATCTCCATGAGCCCCCACTCCCTAGAAGCGCCACCCCTCGAGAACTGCCTACACTGCCCCCTGGCTCACGGTTTCGATTATGCCAGGCGAGAAAGAGTCCGCTCCGGCTAAAGCGGCTCCCCCAACCCACTACACCAGGACAATTTTAAAATCACTACATATCAATACCTACAACGTTGTTGCTCGGAAAGCTGTACCTTGCAAATTCCTGCCAAACGATCCTCTGCGCAAGCAATTTATAGATCGATTAGTTTTGAACTTGGTTTTCTAGAATTGTTTAGAGCTCCAATCTCGTAACTCTCCTATGCGAAGGTAAATGTAAAAATTGAATGGAAAAGTTAAAAGTTTTAAGATTCATCATCGAGACTCCGCTGAGAGAGAGTCATAATGCAGACAGTAACATAACTGAAGCCGTCCAAGAATAGGTGACTTTATTAGACTAACGTTTCGCTTCTTCGCCTTCGTCAGAGCCCGAAAAAGTCAAGAACAAATGCGACTGACCGCTCAAACGGTTCCGCACACCCTACAACAACGAAACGGCGGTAGTTAGCCCCAAACATGTTCAAGGCCAGAAATAGGCTTATACGACTACCTATAGCGACACCCCTGACTGCGCGTTTGCTCCAGGTGGCACTGTATGCATAGATCACCCCCTGACTTATTCAATCCACCATCTAGGGCAGGGGTGATCTATTCAATACGTTGCTTAGCCTGCGATAGCGAGTACATAGGGGAAACAGGTCGTCCTCTGCGAGTACGGGTCAAGGAGCACTTGGACGGGTTGCGAAGATCACAAATTCAGACGCCGCTCGAGTTTCACCGCATGCAATACCATGACAATGTTGATTTCGGGATCACAGTGCTCCATTCTGGCGCATGAACCCGAAATCGCGGCGCGAAAAACCCTGGAGGCGTTTTGGATTTCGGTAAGAGAGACCTCAAAATCAATAGAAAGGAGGAGTGTTTAGCCATTACCCGTGAACTCGCGCCCTTCTCCGACCTCTGCGGGTTTTGATCTACATGAGGTCAGGGCGAGGTTGAGGTCGAGAGGGTGGAGGTGGTGGTGTTCAGTAAGCACCAAGCTAAGTCCTTCGAGGGTGGTCGCCCTCGCGTCACGGCGGCGTTGATCAAGGTAGGCTGGTTGCATATTACCGTTAGGTGGTTTACTAGATATGGAAATTGTCTTCAGTATTGTGGAGGCGTTTGAGCGGTCAAGTCACATTTGTTTTTGACTTTTTCAGGCTCTGACGAAGGCGAAGAAGCCGAAACGTTAGCCTAATAAAGTTACCTAATCTTGGACGGCTACAGTCAAGTACTCATCTGATCCAACAATGCCAAGATTAAAAGAAAGTCGATCTTGGACGGATAATCATTTGGAATCGGACCACCATGACGACTGATCCTGTTTGGTAAAGAGCTAAGGCTACCCACTCCCTCCGGTACCACGTGACACCTATTACATCCTACCAGTTTTGTCGTCCCTTATGTTCCTTGGCAAGTTAATCATCCTCTACCACAGAATTAAACCATATGTTTCCCCACGACAAGATGCTTAAGATGGATTCCAAGCAAAAAGATGAATATATGCATCATTGTCGCAGCGGAAGGCGAACATATGGACAATGAGTAATTACAAAAAAGGCTCCTCAACTGGCACATATATGTAGATACTACAATATGACTGGGTAAAAGGACATTGAATGTGGCACGGCCAATGCCAATGGTTCGCAAAAAGCTAAATGTGATGGCGACACAATTACGGACTATTCAAATGAAATCTACAAATACAAAAAAAACTATGTCACACTGCGAAACCTAGTCTCAAAAACAATCAGGACCAGATCATTAAGAATTAAAATGCGGTATCAGTACAACAAAAAAAATATGACCAGGAATGGTACAGTCAACCGAGGAATCGGTCAGGATGCCGTTATAAATGAAATTAGGTACAAAAGAACGAAATTATTTGACGGCAGAAACTCTTGGATTACATTTCCGTTGCAATTACATACCTGCTGACTATGCCCATTTTATTACCGAAAAAAGTCAATGGTACAAGGCGTAAGTGAATATCGTCCTAAACCCCCGCTCTCGTTTATTCCTGTTTCGTCAAGTTTTGACTAGATGGTACTTGGGAAAGCAATTACTTAAGTGAATCGCTTCAGAGTTTGCTCAAAAACTATTGCTGGAATTTGAGCGGTGTCAGAAAGCAGCCCGCTTTCCGCAAAACATATTACTAGACACAGTACCCGAGAGAGACAAAACTGCGCCACAAAACTTAACACACTCTTGCCGTATTCCGAGATTAAACAAAGCGGAAGTATGTACAAGTGAAGTGAAGAATTACTTTGCTAAATAAATGAAGAATAGGAAAAGAACAAGACTGAACAGGGGAAAGTAGAAGAAAAACGAAAGAAAAAGTGAAATATAACACAGAACTGAATATTATGAGAACGAAATTTGCCTGGAAATTCTTCAGCTAACTTAGAATCGACCCGAATCAACTTCACCGAAGAACTCCCACTCCAGCAAGCCTTACCAAAAGCGATAGAACGAAGCACTCTTGTCGATAGGTTATATTAAATTGCCCCCCCCCCCTCCATCCCATCTTCTGACCAAGACCGAGTTTACTTGCTTAACAACCAGAAGGAACTTATCGCCACAACCTGATTGTACCTAACAGCAAGTTGGATGATATTTAGACAAGTGCCCTTCATGCATCCACAGCACCTCCAAGAGGGCACAATCCTTTGTGCGCACTCCGATGGAGAGGACATGCGAGAACAAGGACGAAGGCTTTGAGTGAGGCTGCAGCTATTCGTTGAGTGCAAGGCAGTCAGCTTGCCCTCACTATCTGAAAAAAGCGAGCAAGAAAAACACGAACGCCTGCGGCGGTCCAGTGTCCATTTGAAAGGCGCTGAGTTCCGGTTGAATGCGCATGTCTTCCTGTGGACAACGCTCACAACTGGGGCGCTCTTTTGCCGCACTTGCTACTTGCTCCTCCGAAGGTACTGGATTTGTTTATCAACAACTTCGCCAGCACCTCTCTAAAACACCCAGATTTTTGAATTAATCTGTTTTTGGCTACTGTTTAAGATGCGGCTCCCAATATTTTGCAAACCCTTGTGATGTAGACCCTAACGAATTGTTGTTTATTCAAGAGCGTAATAACTTCAGTGTCAGGATTATGACTACGGCCGCTAAACTACACGGGCAAACCAACGCCGGACCGATTTCTGGACGAGTCTTTCGCGCGCCGTGCCATTGTGAATTTGAAGGCTCACCCTCGGTAGTTCCATTTCGTCTGACTATGTGTTCAGTATCCCTTTCAGTCTAAATTCTACTGAATCATGGCAGAAAAGAGTCCATTGCCCATTTCAAAGTCGGTGGATGGGTACAGAAAGGCATCAGGGTGTGAAAAGGGATGGAAATGACTGAAAAGGATGGGTCAACTAGGGACTGAATATTTCAACCTGTCAGCAATTGCGTGGCTGAGCGGGCCACATTTTTAACACATTGCGTACCGTGTGCGCCACATGGCGGCGCACGACTTTCCTGCTTCGTGTGGCCGCGTGCGCCACATGGTGGCGCACGACTTCTGAATTGGTTTTCTTCACAGTGGCTGTCGATGTTCATTCCATGTTTGCGCAGATGTATGTTATCTCACTAGGAGAACAACATACTTGAGTGGGACATCTCCAGCTTGTGAGCTAATATTTTTATGTGACACTAATAAGAGCCTAGGTTGCTAATTAAATTTGCTTGAATAAAATACATTCTTTCGAGCAAATTCAACAGTCACCGCAATCTAGCTGTAATCCAACTGAGCTGCAATAATGTGTTTCAGCCAAAAGCTTCGCGTGAATAAAGTGATGTGCCAGCGAAACATCAGCGTAAAGGCTTTCGGAGCGCTTCTTCCACTTAACTTGCCTTTTGGCTGTATACTTTTGAAGTCTCGTGGTTTTAGGCACTCATCTTCATAATAACTTCTACTTGAAATCCTACTCACGCTTGCGCTACCCTCGTATCAAAATCGATAATAAATGTTCGGCAAATTATGGGTGTAATACACCCACATCCCTTGAAGTCCAGTGGAGGGTGAAATGCACCTACGAATATCCTGTAAACTGAATAAACCTCATTGCTGTTCAATAAACATGCTTAAGCAGGTTGTGGGGTAAAGGAACGAACTTGTTGCCATCGCTTTTTTTCACCAGAACTTGGTCAGAGCAGATTTTTTGATCCCTCACTACCGCTGTTATATAATCATTCGATAGCCACTTGGAATGTTCATGACAATTCAAATAGGCAAAAATTATAACGTAGTCCTAACAAAATTGTGACTTAGCAAGACAATAAAAACAAAGTGGTAAAGGACCCTCTAAAAAGGATTTTGAAAAATATCTGTCCCGTGTGGCCGCATGCGCCACCATGTGGCGCACGGTGCGAATGCATGCGCGGCCAGGCGAGCTCGCCAGCGCAAAAACGGCTTGGTACGCAATGTGTTAAAATTGGTAATCAAACTTGAAAGGCCGGCGAAGCGCGTAATTAGGGGCTCCTTGCGCCCGACTTATGAGATTATTAACGTATCATAACTGAAGACTTGGTTTTTCTTCATTAACACATTGCAGTAGAGATAGTAATCTGTGGACGTGGTGCGAAGGACCATAGCATCACCTGACGGAGAAGAACGGTGCTATGTGAGCGCAGGGTGGCATGGGGGTAGGGGTAGGGGATACGCCGACTTCTGACATTGCTTACTCCACAGTAGGCTTAGACTTGCGGAGTAGTTCCTCCTTCCGCTGAGGCTGAGCCTTAGGGAGAGAAGGAGCTCCTCCCTGAACGAGCCTTACTATTTTCCACAAGCTCCTTCCTTCGCGAAAACTAGGGTACCCAGGAGGAGGCCCATCGCGCGGCAAGAAGGCCGAGTCGGCGGACGAGTCGCGGCGCGTGATGTGCGATGAAGGACGTGCAATGGGACATTCTATTTAACTTGACGCGATTTCCCTAATACGCGCGCGACTCGTCCGCTGACTCGGCATTCTTGCCGCGCGATGGGCTCCTCGGGGTATTCCGAAAACCAGCCCTCTCCTTGCCTCCCCTCCCTCCCAGCTCACAAAGCACCGAGAAGACTAATGATCTGCACCTCGTTAATATACAGTCCCACAGAATAGCTCCTGAATTCAGCAAAGCCACGTAAATGAGTCGCAAGTAAATCGGAGTCTTCCCTTTCGAGTTTAGCTTACTGCCAAACTGTTGCTCGTTCCACACTGTAAATCCATCGAACCTCCGCACAAAGGGTATCAGAAAGCGGATTCAGAACTGCAGTTAAATTGTTCTAGGAGCAAAGGAAAATACAGATATGCACCTTGGTAAATTCACAGTCTTCCTCGCAGACTTCTTAACACAAACCATAACAGAACTCGTCCTATCTTGTGTTAATGCATGAATTTTGGTTTCTCTATGGCTGGTTTCTTCTTCTACCTTCTACTATCAGTTTTCGTGTCCATTGTTGATGTAAGATACTGGTCGTACAATGAAATGAACGGAGTGAGCCTCAAATTCATATGGCGCGCGCGAAAAACTCGTCCAAAAACTCGTCCGCCGTTTTTTCCCGTGTAAGTTTAGCGGCGAGTCTATTTTAAATAGAGAGTTGATTAAAGCTTCCGTTGCGTGGACGAAAATGCGTGCCATAAGTATACAACATCCGTTTAAGTGGATTTTCAAGTATTGATAAAAAGATTAATCCTAGTCGTCAGCGATCATTTCTACAGCATTATCCTCTCCACTATGTTGAGAGAAAGTCAACAAATAAAAACTTGATCAGCGCTGAACGCACTGTTTCACTGATGTTTTGTTTGTACCTCACCTCCATCTATCCCCTGCAAGAGTATCTCGGGACTATATAAACACTGAAGGAATTTTAAAGGGTTTTTGGTGTACGCATGAACTGCGGAAAACAGCTCGAATTATATCAGTGTTCTCTACTCTCACGATCAAAGTGTTAGAACGAAGTAGTTTACCTCGGTGAGACGAATGCTAGATTGGCCTGCCCAAATAATGACAATGATTAGCGCCCTCTAACAACCGTAGTTTTTAAAACTTCACACCCCTACTTGCCCTTCCGGGCCCGTCCCAAACTCTGAAACAAACTTCCATCCGGTATCTCTATACACTTGATTCTGAGACCTAACGACACGCCCTCAACTCCCCCATTTCTTTCCTTCCAAAGGTTATGAAGGAGAGGAAGCGGCAGTAACCATAGCCGAAGAAACGGCAAACTCCGTTGATCCCTCCAATTTTCACCTGTTCTCACGTTCGTTCCGCTGAAGTCTTATCCATTAACGTTAAAAATAAACCATGGCAGAAAACGAATTTCTCAAACTTCTCACGAGTGCGAACCCTTCCTTCGTACTTTCCCAAAAGGGAGTCAACCTGGTCATCCCGAGATGCGAGTCCTCATTCAAATCGCAAACGCGAACCATCTTCCGTTGAAACAGCTCGAATCAGAATCAACCGTCCGTTCGCAATATTCGAACGAGGGATCGCACTTGTGATTTCAGAAAAAAAGGGGGGTCGCACTTTGGTGTTGACCAATGTTGTCATGTTGTGAACGGAGGTTGTCAAAAGGGATTGAGTTTGGATGGGTTTTTTGTCGAATTTGGTGAAGGTTTCACGAAAGTAGTGAGAATTGTGCAAACTTGCTGGATTTGATGATGATCATGATACCAATATATACAATTTATCCCTCCGCTCGGCGCGCTGTTGAGAGGAAGTGGGAGAGTCACTGTGTCGACTGGTCAGAATCAAGTGACCTAGAAACAGTCACGAAGGTGAGGGTGATACGAGGAAGGGGGATGGTATATCGGGGGAGCTACTGGGACTTATGGTGATGGTAGGGTGTCGCATCGAGACCTCGCTAGAAAGGGTTGTAGACGGGCGGTTGACTTTGCCCTCACTCACTGTGCCACCTCCTACTTTGAGTGGAAGTCGAATGCGTGGCTTACCGTTTGAACAGCCTCCGCTACTTTGAGTGGACGTCGAATGCGTAGCCTTACCGTTTGAAGAGATCAACACTGATCTCTTTTTGGTGGATAGTAAACTACAACTGACTCTAACGCTACTATACTCCGTAATGGGTAATCTTTTTACAGGTGTGAGATGCAGTAATGACAAAGATTATACTGCGAACCAAATCTGCTCTTCAATCTCTCCGATGGTTTCGCGCGAGGGCGGAGGATCCTACGAAGCTTGTCGATCTCAGTAAATACCCTCCAGAGAGAATACGAAATTTTAGGGCATGTTTGCTATTTGCACACTTTTTTTTTCTGGTTCTTAACACATACTTTTCAGTATAGTTGCTCATGTGGATCATGGGAAGAGCACATTGGCTGATCGGCTTTTAGAGTTGGCAGGTGTTGTGAAGCCTGGGGAGCAGAGAAATCAAATGCTTGACCGCTTACCTGTGGAGCGAGAGAGGGGAATAACGGTTAAGGCTCAGACTGTTGCTCTACCGTATAAGGTAAAGGGTAATTATACTTTTCCGACACTAAAAGAATTTGTTCAGTTCTGTGCATTGATTCAGGATTACTTACTAAATCTGATTGATACGCCTCTGGTCATGCTGATTTCTCAGCAGAAGTATTTCGATCTCTCGCCGTTTGCGACGGAATTCTGCTCGTGGTGGCAGCAAATCAAGGAGTTCAGGCACAAGTTCGTTGTGTAGTTCCTAGCATTTGTATCTGAGAATTTATCAGTTTTGCTAAACTTCAAACCAAAACTACATAGGTGTCGTGAGGAACCCACAATCTTGCGTTAGTTTGTGAAAACTCCTATATTACGCTTGAAGGGTTCTAGGAAAGAGGCGTCGGGGAAGGCCATACCTGAAGCGATAAGTGCTTAGGCAGAATACCAGTTGAACGAGGCAAATGATATCACATAAGTGCTCAGATTGACAGAAAACCAATGCTTTTTTGCGTGGACATATAATAGTGGAATCGCGTTGTAATACTTTCGTGGGCTTTCTCCTTTCTCACTATTCTTCTGTCAGTGCCTCTACTTACCTGCCGATTATAACTTAATCTGCTAGAAAGTGTCTCAGTAGTTCCTGCGTATTATGGCGTTTTCAGACCATCGCCAACTTTTGGCTTGCCTTCGAGAAGAATATCCAAATGATTCCAGTCATCAATAAGATTGATCTTAGCGGGGCTGATGTGCCAAAGGTATGTACATACCATGCATATATGATTTCTTTTCTCAACTAACGTCTATCATTGTTCAGGTAGAGAACCAGCTGAAGAATTTGTTCGAGTTTGATCCTAGTGAATGCATCAAAATTTCTGCAAAATCCGGTCACAATGTAGAGAAACTGTTTGATCTAATAATAGATCGGATTCCACCGCCAAACTCACATAGCGATGCTCCTTTCCGGTGAGGCACTTTCTATGCTGGCTTTAATGATGTTTTTTTTTACTGTGAGCAGTGGGCTCGTTCTATTATGCTCGCCATCCAACTACGTGCTCACAAAAAACTACGATAGAAGATAAATATAGCAGTAATATCGACGGCGGAATTACTGTCCATACGCTCTCTAACATTGCTGCATTCATCGACGCCTTGTCAGCTTTCTTATGCATGTGCGCCCTTTCAATGCTCTTGCTTCTATGCTACCCTATATCGCCCTGTAAAAGCGGTCAACATGATGGTTTGCAGTTTTTTCTTTCCAGTCATTAACGTCGATCATCGCCGCAGCCGACATTATTGGCGAGAGCTACCCACGGTTGACCATTATTCTACGTTACCTTTTTTTCAGCGCCCAAATTTTCGACTCAATGTTTGATCATTTCCGTGGTGCCATTGCTTTCGTTCGAGTTGCGGATGGTCGCATACAAAGAGGGCAAAAAATTCAATCTTACCATAATGATAGAGAGTACGATGTTGTGGAGGTGAGCAAATCTTTTCGTTTTCTTCCTGTTGGCTTGAGACATCCAGCTAAACATTTAGGTCGGAATAATGCGCCCGGATATGACGCCATGTGCAGCGCTTAGTGCTGGCCAGGTTGGCTACGTCATCTGTGGTATGAAGACTGTCAAGGTGCGCCGTTTCAAACACCATACTTATAGCATCGTTTTCCAGATAGCTGATTGTTTTTGTTTCATGGAAATGCTGGGTTTGAGACGAAAATGATTCAAGTTACCGAGAACATGCTGTCTGTTTTATAAATTCTTTTTATTCGAGATAGAAAAGACAGGTGTTTGTGTGGATTCTAGTATTTGTCTTGGCAAGCATAAACACTTAAAGGCTGTAGCAAAGCGAACGCGAAAGAGTAAGTTGCACTGAGCGCCTCGCGGACTGATACAGAAATGTTAAAAAGAAGTGTTAAAAGAGACGATTTGCTAGGAACTTCATGAGATTGTTTGAAAATAGAGGCCGCAAAAGTCGTAATCTTTCACTTATGTTCTGCTCAGATTTTGAATATGTTAAGCATTGCTGTAAAAACCCTATATCTGTTCCGAAGGTGTTTACAGTGTTAGATGTTTTGCAGTGTTCTTTTTGCAGGAAGCTACGGTAGGAGAAACACTGTTCTGCCCTCAAGAAAGAGAGTCTGTGGTGGCTTTTCCAGGATTCAAACCGATAAAACCAACGGTTTATGCAGGACTTTTTCCGGTGGAGACATCCGAATACGACGACCTCAAGCAGGTTATGCGTTGTTTTTTCCGCTTATTCCTCATGTTTTTCTGGAAAATTCGATAGAGCGTTCATAATTTTTCGCTGGTAAAAAGCATTATTCGGTTCTATTTCTTGTGCTGGAACGCCGACGGTCGCGCTCCTTGCATTTTCGGGGGCGGCCAGGGCCGCCATGGTCCACATGTGAATCACGCTGTCCTCATAAGATGCTCTTTTGCAAATTGAAACTGACGATAACGCCGTAACGGATTTAGGTGAGATTAGAAATAGCACTGAAATTCTTTGGCTGATCTTGACGGAATACAAAAAACAACGAGCAATCCTTTATGTTATTTTTTTACGCGCTAATGCATTTAGGTGTAGTCTATGTTATAATAGTAAAGATATCGGAAAAAAGGTGACGCGAAACGTGAAAATGGATCACATGTAGGCGTTGCTCCTTTATGGGTCGAATGTACATCGCGGTCTGCAAAGCGTGTTCACATTTCCTACACTATCATGTCGTCAAAATATTGAAGTAACCTTTTCTATCTTTGAATATTTTAGGCTGTCGAGCGCCTCAGCCTGAACGACCCTTCAGTTGTGATCATTCCCGATTCCAGTCCTGCGCTTGGCTTGGGATGGAAAGTTTGTAGGATATTGCTATGAAAGAAACACGGCTGACAATTTCGAAATAATTTTAGATGGGTTTTCTCGGTGTTTTACACATGGAAGTTTTTGGTGCTCGATTGGATCAGGAATATGGAACCAGCGTCATTTTGACCCAACCATCAGTAGAATACAAAGCCATCGTGAAGGTGAGGACATGATACATTACTTCGCAGGGATTTTAAAAGGTCCTGAAGTTAAGGACAGTGAGACCATCCGCAAGAAACGTTTCGCTGGTAAAGGCGAGATCAGTATTATCGATGCTAGCAAATTTCCGGAGGAGAGCGATATCGAGAAGTTCTTGGAACCTATAGTTACGGTAGGATGTTGTTCACTTGGCTCTTATGTAGTTTTTACAGCACAGTTCATTAAATGTTTTCTCGATTATATGTAGTTCAGTAGCAGATTCAGTCCCTTAAGCTCGGTTTAATGATTTATGTTTTCGAAGGAGAGTCGCGCCACGGAGGATTACGTCTATTTAACTCGCCCTGTGTTCTCTGCTGAGAAAGGCTAGAGCACAGACGACCAGAGAACGGCGCCTGGCTCGGCTCCAAATCTAGAGCAGTAAGGTGTGAGCCTTAGGACTAAGCCTTGGAGGGAGGAGGGGCTCTGGAGTGGGTGTGTCAATCATACTGTAGCAAAATTTGAATGCATCAGATCACAGTAACCATAAGCCGCTGTTCAGGCGAGAGCGCAAGCGAAGGCATTAATTCGAAGCGGTTCAAAGGGCCGAGTTCAAGTTTGTACGTAGACCCCCACGGAGGCGTTGATGATATTTATTATACGTATCACAAGTTTCATAATTAGAAATACTTGTGTCTTCCAATTAATACAAAGAATTGATTTGTTTTGTCAAATATCAATGGTCAGTAGGTTCGCATCATTGTTCCGGCTGAAATGATGGGCGCAGTAAACGGCTTGTGTTCTGAATGCCGTGGAGAACGTGGAGACGTGAGTTCGATTGACGAGAGCAGGTTATTGATCGTCTGGAAATTGCCACTTGCTGAAGGTTGGTCATTGTTATTTTCGCCTATGTTCATATGTCTAGTTTTGCATCCCAAGTCAGTGTCGGGTTCTATTGAGATATATTACATCTTATGAGTTTCAGTGGTCATTGATTTTTTCGAGCGATTGAAACGAATCACCTCTGGATACGCATCGTTTGACTATGAACAAGACGGTTACATCGAGACAAAGCTGATCAAACTGACATTAACTATCAATGGACGAGAGGTGAGTCGAGTCCTGCTGGAAGTGCGGTTCTCGATCGTTCTAGAGTGGTCCTTTCTAGTGTAATCATGTAAAGCATTTTGTACTGGTCAAGAGCGCCGCGTCTATAGAAGCTAGCACTGTGATGGCGGTGGCGTGATAATCGTTTACCTCGGCGGCCTCTAACACACGTGCCGCGCGAATTGAGATTCTTCCTTGCTGCGCCGCTTTCTTTGCGGAGCCAACATAGGTAGACCTCATTACAGACATTCAAGACATTTCGTTGTTATTTTTCAATCCCTTGAACAGAAAGTTCAATGGCACGAAGCACATAGGGATGGGAACCATGGACAAAACTTTCCTTCTGAGTGGGTCTCAAACCTGGGGTTTGCTTTCTGAGTGCCGCGCTATCGGCTGCTCCACGAAAAACCAGGTGATGATCCCGAACTTCTATGATAACGGTTGAGCGTAATGTATGTGTTGAACGAGGCAGTTTTTTGTGTACAGCTGAACTTGGAAATGTCATTAGAAAGGCCTCATCGTCAGTAATAATATGGATAGCGCAGTATCGATATATCATAGGGCAGCATGGGTGAAATGATTCATAATCATTACCACTGTCTCCGTCCACTGTGCAAACCTTCAACAAACAACAAAGTGGACAGAATTGGGAGGACTTGTTGGTCTTGTGTTTCGCATTTTCTTAAGTTGGAGTTTGCATAAAAGTTCAGAACATGCTGAGCGATTAAACGCGTCTAAGAAGATAGCCAATTGTTCTTGAGTAGTGGATATTCTTTTTGGAAAGTATGCATCCATTCCATTCCATTTTTAGGTGCCCGAGTTCTCCCAAATCATTCCTGCAGCTATGGCACAAGAACGAGCAAAGCTACTGGTGCATCGCCTGAAAAGAGAAATTCCACGACAGCAGTTCGAAGTCACGATCAAAGGTTAAAATTGGCTTCTCAACCCAATTAAGATGGTGTGGTTCTGCATTTCAAGCAAGCTTACTTTCGGTAGTGTGGAAAACGAATTTGGCTCTTGTTGTCAGTCGGCGCTATTCGAACTAGCAACGCCAGTTCGGATAGGTGGGGTAACAGCGATTCATAATGATGGCTGGGCAAGATTGTTTAGACTAGTTTTGAACGCAACCGCATCAATGCGATAAGGCTACCATATCTATCTACCTATCAGTTATCTTATCCGCTAGTCGTGATACACGTTGCACGAGGTATCTCGTCCGTAAGTTCACATTAGTCGCCATCAGATCACTTTGTAAGGCCCTAGCGCCATTGTCGCGCACTTTCGAGCCGCGACAACGGCACATCTGTGATACTCGTGGGCTACTCTATCCCACCCACAAACAGATTCTTCGACACGACCTCATCTGGGATTGAGTTAGTTTAATAAGTCGTTGCCAACCTGATCCCCGTCAGCGATTTTTGAGGTCACACTTCCCTCTCGAACCAGGTCGGTGTATGTGCTCAGTTCAGCTTTAAAAACAAAGTTCCTATCTATTTCTTCGACGGGGCGTCCACAATATGTAAGATGTAAAAATCAAACATGAATTAGGCGAAGCCTTGTGTGTAGGGTGTGCGCCAGATTAGGCTGTATCGAGCACAAATAACTTGTAGTTTGCTGCCGGGTAAGCTCAGGTACCGTTAAAAATGAGGCAGTGTGCGCAACGCATAGGTGGATGAGAAGGAGACTACATGCGATAGGCGGGACATTATCTGAATAGGCGCTGCTGGTCCAAATTTTCCATTTTTGGTCCTCACACAGTCCAGAGATCTAGAAAAAATGCTAAGAATGAGCAGTATGTGAATCATGAGCGTGTGCTTGAA
The DNA here is from genome assembly GCA_036418205.1 of Ostertagia ostertagi. Taxonomy (NCBI): domain Eukaryota; kingdom Metazoa; phylum Nematoda; class Chromadorea; order Rhabditida; family Trichostrongylidae; genus Ostertagia; species Ostertagia ostertagi. Next base: position 59,085 of record MU869146.1, read on the forward strand.
ATAAACAGAGCACCACCCGCGTGGGATGGAGCGCACTCATAGCTGGTTGTCACTTACTACTAAAATTCACTGTACTGTTCAAGGACATCTTGGAAATCGGGAAAAATAAATAGAAACTAGCGTGGGCGGAGCGGTACATGCACCGATGTAGAAAAGAGGTTCCGTTTGTTCCACTCCAGAACGCCGAAGACCGTGTGACGCACTCATTAGTTCTTGCTTCTGTTTAGCCTTCCAGGTTTGATATGGTGGAACACTTTATTGGTCGACGTTTCGAACAAATCGTCGTTTTCAAGACCTAAAAATTGGTTCGAAGCTCTAGTTTGTAGCCTATCCGCTCACACCCCACTAGTACCAAATGTTACGCTTCTCAGTAATCTCAAACCAAGATAAGTTCCAGCTAAAACCAACCTCTTACGGCTCCACCAGTACTGGGTCCCGCTCGGTTCCGTGGACAGCTGACGAAAAATGAGACACCCTCACTCAAACGTAGTACGTGCAGTGCGTGATGATCTCACAATTCGCATAAGGGAATGAAAGGCAGGAATTCACTCGTGACCAGGGTGAAAATCGTGTCGAGTACGTGGTCGCAGAAGTACGACCCCCCCCCGAAATCGAGATCCTGGCACGACCCCCTAAAACAGAGCAAATTAATTCAATTAACTAATAAAA
>MU869147.1:1535-11733 GCA_036418205.1 Ostertagia ostertagi
AAACTCATCAGAATACGACCCCCGTTGCTACTTGTAGCAACATAGGGTTGACCCTGCTGCGACAGCTGCTCTTCTTCGGTCTAATCTTCCGTTTCACGTGACAAATTGAGCCTACAACTGCGGAGGAACCAAAAATTGGGCCATTTCTAATGTTCGTGGTCACCGCCACTGAGAATTTCTCATCGGGCCTAACAGCCAGTGCTGCTTTTCTTTCCATCGCTGCTGCGCCCTCAATGGAGGTCATTACTTTGAAATCGTCGGCTGATTCCTGAGCTTCAGCGGCGTAATTGTCAGTGTGACAGAATGGAAATGGATGATTTCCACCATAGGGCAAAATTGCCCTTAAGTGCATTGATGGCGGAAGCAGGACCACTTGTAGTGATTGGATTGGTGGTTGACCATGACACGCAATTATAGGTTATCGATCACCAGGGACGAGTTCTTGAGATTGCCTCAGAGGGGTTGGTCTTTTTCAGAGCACCTTCGTAAAGTTCTGATGTGCTGGTAAGGCTCATATATGAAGAAAGCAATTTCACTCCATCATTATGGTAAGTTCCGGATTTTGGCCTTGACTGCCTCCTGGTTTACGCTTGGTTTTCGCACTTGACACCCTTAGAGCCTCCTGAGAAACTTTTTTTTTCAATTACACGGATGATGTTCTTGGAATTCTTTCCGTTACGAATTCACCTGACATCCGTTCCTTTGTCTTCGAGGTGCGCATGTCGCGATTGCGGACTCAGGGGTACATATTGCAATGGCCGCGAAAAAATCAATATCACGTGCGTTTTTGATGTTTTGGATTCTATTTGATATACTGCGCTCACAAAACTCCCAGATGAGAGGGGTAGAGGTGATGTAATCCGCCATGGGCACATACATATAGGAGGGGGGTGGGAGGCAAAAAATCACTTTGCTTATGGCGCACATCACCAAACTTTTCGTCGCGCAGGGTGCCACTCTTGAGGATGTTTTACCACAAATTCTGACTTGTTTTTGTTTGCTAACTATTTGTCGCAGTTTTCGTCCCGTATGGGGCAAAGTTTTGCTAACAACCCAGCGTTCTTGTGGAACATATTTCTTGGATTCCCCCCACAAGGAGAAGATAGCTCAACTTCACTACCCTCACTGTCCTCAGAAGTCGTCGTCTCTGCTTCGTGTTGAGCTGGGAGAGGTCTTCAGTTATTGTTTCAGCTTGAAGCAGCTACATAATTACTTCAATCGGTCAGTTGATGGATATCTTTCTAGAGACAAAAGCTCTGACCATGTGGGACCCCTTCCAACCAGCATTCCATATAATGTCGTAATGGTCCACTATCCGTCGAGAATCGCGTTGAGCTTGGGCCATGCCCCAATTTACCGTCGCAAATTCTTCCCATGTCGTCGGCGTGGAAGTATTACACTGCGTTTCATAAATATAGGTCCACCCTAATTTTTTGCTATTCCAAAGTTGCTGTGCATTTTTGGGAAAATGCCGCTATTACCAATAGTTTCCCCATAACGAAAAACCTTGATACTCGATTTCTGGAGAAATCTCGATTCAGAATTAATTAAAATATCTTTTTAGAACGTATTTTCACCGTTTCGCAAATATGACTACACATCACTTGTCGAGAGATTTTATTATAGCAAAAAAACGTCACAAATTTTCAACAATGGGATGGTCCTCCCATAGTCATAAGGAACACAATAATACGTTTTGGAATGCTGGTAATCAAATTAGCTATTACAGTAGGATCGAAATTTGTCTGTGCGCTGATGATCGACGTTTTCAGCTCTTCGGTTGTTCCATTTTGCTTTTCTCTGCTGTGGAACTTTATAGCAATTAAGGCCTTATGATTCTCTATTGGAATCTGATTCAGCTAACATGTTGGCCACCAGGTAACTGCCATATTTTTTCCCACAATTCCATCTGGCGTGGAAGGACCGGCATGGACAGCCGCGTTATCGTGCGTAAAAATCAAGGTTCGAGGGAGCTGTTGTCGGAAAGATGGTAACAGTCGCTTCAGAAGAACTTCACGATACCCTATGGAATCCTCTTGAAAGGAAACAAACACGAGCTCTAGCCGCTCAGTCGTTCAAAAGAGCCTCAATCCATAAGGGATTCTTCGCCAAAATTACCTTACATCAAAACCATCTACGATTTCCACGGAACCCTCCCGTACGCTTTTTTTCTATCAGATCCACCTAGAATAAACTTTTTCACGTCGATCTCAGATCACCTGTAGCACGAAACAAGGAGCTAGAGTCCAAGATCGCGAAGGGTCTGAACAGCCAAACCTTCGTTCATAAAGTTGCGCCCTTTTCCACGCTGAAATGGAGACGTGCGATCTTGAAGCGCTCAAATAATCTTGGAACGCTCTTCATCAATCCGCTGAAGATGTATTGCTTCGCTGACGTACACACCACACGGTGGTTTTGCTCACGGAAGGCCGTATTTCAGCACGAACTTTGTTCGGACCCCTTACACAATTCGAGAGAAAACGCCCAGTTCCTCCTAAATCTTGAAGGAAACGCGGTCTTCATTTACCTAAGCTACTCTTCTCCCCGCACTGACCAGGATTTCGCACTTAGTTGCTTAGGTCGTAGGAGCCGGCCGGCTTGGGAGGAAATTTTGCTCCTTTGCCATCCCACTTCAGTAAGTGCTCTGGCTTGAGCTTGTTACTGGGAAGAGAGGCGAGTAACACGAGGTATGGTAAACTCGATGTCGACTGAGCTCACATATATCCCCGCTTCCCTGATTCCCTTCACGGATCGTGAGAAATGGAAACTTTTTATGAGTGGCCCGATATTCATGAAACGGTGAAAATTCGTTCTAAAAAAGTTAATTGGGTTACTTGAGGGGGAACTTTGTCAGAAAAACACTATGAAGGTTTTCCGTGATGAGGAATCTAATGGTGATAGCAGCATTTCCAAAAAATGCACAGCAACTTTGGGGTAGCAAAAATTTAGGGTGGACCTATAATTATGAAACGCAGTGTATAGTAATTATATTGAAGATATACATTATACGAAAAAGGAATGTGGCTCTTTTCATATCACAGCCGTTTGTTGGTATAACGTGGATATGGAGTGCGACTCATATTCAAATGTTAAGTGAAGTGTCTTTTTTGGCCACCCCTGTATGCCCACTTACTACCTCGCTGGGCATACGAGTCAAGTATCCTCTGAATATAATAGATTTATCTAAAAAATACAGTCAGTCTATCTCAAAAACTATAAGCATCCTGAATGATAAACCACGTAACCTGAAACTGTGACAGCGTCCTTCACAACGCGTCCCGCTCAAATCCTTTCACATTCTTTTCGTTGTGTGCACGTTTCACAGAATGGTTTTCTCATTTACTATATCATTAGGGAGAAAGAACGTCTAGTTAATTTCACTTGAAGTGGTACTAATGGCAGCCATTGTCGCCATGTAATACAAAAAGCTAGTGCTAGTGAAGGAAAAAGCCAGAACGCTAGTGCGAAATCACTTTCATACAGCTTGAAGCGTACAAATTGCGCTCATGCCTATCATGCCTCCTCATACAGGGAAAGGCCATCCTAACTCACTTTCTGTTCCTTATGTTTCTCCACTACCACAAACTTTGAGCTTAGTGCAAAGTTTCTCCTTAAGCAGTCTTCTCAAAAAAAAGCCATTCTCAAAAGGCGTGCCAGAATAGATATTCAATGCTGTGCCATGCGGGGTTGAGTTTTACCGTTTACGCACGAACACCACTATCGACTATCTATGGTTCTATCTTGAACCTGGGTAAATAATTTATCGCAGGAATTACGTTCGGATATTTTATTGCTCAAACCGGCACTGTGTCGCGATTTTTCTGCTCCGGCGACAGAGCACGGCATCGCTCCTTGTGCTTTCTATGCTTGACCACTTCTTCGCGGTGGGTACTCGACCACTGTCGCGAAGTGTAGTCCGCTGTCATGAGGCCGTAGTAACCGTCGGTTCACACTCTTCAAATGAGTGATCGCATTTGTGATTTCAGGAAGGGGGGTCGCATTTTGGGGTTGAGCAAGGTTATATTATCGGAAACGAGGTTGTTAAAGAGGGTTCTGTTTGAACGGGGTTATTCGACAATGTGGTGAAGTTTCCAAACGAGACGGGGGAGACTCGCAAATGGATGGGATAAAAATAAAACCCCAAGGACCGATAAAAAGAAACAAAGGAAAAAAGAAAAAAAACCGCCAAAATTGGAGGATTTGCCACTTCATGATGCCAACCCCCTCCCCTTCTTCATCGCTCGGCGGCTTCTGGAGGAGAAAGAGGGCAAAGTTGGCTGTATCGACTCCTGGTCTAGGATTCAAATACTATAGAAACAGCAATGATGGTAAGGGAGAAGGGGAAGAGAGATTCTTCCTGCAGCTTTCTAAGACTGATGGTGGAGGTGGCAGTCGCAGCGAGACCCCCATAAAGTGGCGGACGAGGGGAGGGAGTCGCAAAATTTTTGGAAAAGTGCGAACGTGACGGTTGACCATGGTCGAATCTTCGTCAGGAAGTGGTGCTCGATCAGAGAAATCATAGAGCCCACAGGGCCCGATGTCGCGGTGACAGCACTGTCACCTACTGTCATTAAGGGGTGAGGGGGACTTGAATTTGACGACTCGCCGATTGAATCATGATCTTAGTATTTTGCAGATCATCTACCGAATACCGGCAAAACTGTACAGTTATTCCAAATCAAGAGCGATCGAGTTGCACAAGGGCTCCGTACGAGTTCCCGTTAACCCGTACTTCTTCTCCATCTTACCTCATTTCACCGTTTCCCTCGTGTCCTATTCCGTCGCGTTCTGCCTCCATAGGTGATGACGTACGGGCGAAAGGATCCATTGGCCGGCATGAGGGAGATGCCTGGCCACCATATCCTCTCTACACATGTTTTCCGTAGCATCCTGTAAGAGTGCATGGAAATGAAAAGGTGAACGGTTCAAAGCGCTCCGTGGTGAATGCTCCACTGAATTTCCACTTCATTTGACTTTTCTTGAGAATACTTTTTCCTATATTCAACGAGGCAGAACGTCCTTGCATGCTGGAAAATGTGAAACGAACCAAAATAAAAGTCGGCGCTATCGCAATATAGAGGGGCATCGTAATGGCAATGCATACAAACCGCGTAAAACATGTGTTTTTTGTTCAAAACGGACCAAGCCTTAGGCGGGGGAGAGAGACTCCAAGGAGCGTGAGCAATTTTCATTTTCCCGGAGCTCCTGCACCTCCTAGGCCTAGTCCTAGAGGATGCCCCGTATATTGCGTTAGCGCCAATGTTCTCAAAATGGTTATAGAATTATGATAGACTGATGAAATGGAAAACCGTGAAACGAAATCAATAACAAATAAATAAATAATAAATAAATAAATTAAATAAATAAATAAATACTTTCCAACAAGATTCTCGACAATACAATTAAGCTGCCTGATCCTCTATGATCACCATTATTTCCTTCCACTTTGTACAGCAAAATGGCCGCTTTCGTTCCACTCCGTCACCTTATTAATTGGGTGTTGCAGTCAGCAATGGAGGGAAAAGCATGTTTCAATGTAAGTGCTTCTCAATTTGCGCTTGAATGTCTCTCTCGCAAATCTACCACTTTTTCGATCAAGGATATAGCGTGCAGATAGGCGCGCCTTTTCGAGCGTAATCCTTTTCAGCGCGACAGTGGCTGTGCCGGACAGATGGAACGCATAACAAGATGAATGCCTAATGAATAAATTGAATTGATGAATTCATTTAAGAAATCCTTGTCCCACAAGGGCAACATTAAGCTTAAGTAACATATAAGCCTCTAGCAATTTCTGGCTAACTCTATATTTGATTGTGTACTTCAAATTGGGAAGTTTGCGATAGAGTCGGTGATTCTGCGCAGAGCAGTAAGAAATTTGGCGATAATGTTCAGGCCAAGCGTTTAAGTGGTCGACGTTAGCAAACCTGGAAGCGCAATACAGCTCCCTTCAGAAGAGAACAGAATTTCTATTACAAAACTTTTAAAAACGTAAAAGTTGTCGTCAAAAAAGCAGATATCATGCCGCGAGTAAAGGCACCGCTCACCTACCACACGATATAGGTATCAAAATACTTTTGCGTGACCCAAGCGTTCTATTCATGGTGGTGAAGCCGCAACATATTTGTGTGGAAGTAGTGGGGTCAGGCTATCAGAGCTGGACGGTCATTGATGCCTAATGGTAAGGTCAAGTTTGGGCTTAGGCTTGGCATATGCTCAAGCCTATGATTGGGCCTAGGCTCAGGCCTAAGCTTGCTGCAAATGAGTAGCGTATCGAATTTAGATGGCCTGTCCTGAGGAGGGAAATTGCATTGCCCCTGGGGATCGAGCCTTGGGGAGTTGAAGGGTTTGGGAAGGATATGAATTCATGGTTCTGGGGGTACACTCGAAAAGGGTCGGGTGCGTTGCACTTCTCCTCCTCAGGTAAGGTCAGCGGCATTATACTGAACTAAATCGATTTACTACCTTTCAGCTTTAGAACGTAGAACAGATTTGCCCCAGGTAGAGTCACCCTTCAAAACCCAACTATAGCTCTTTCGCTAGTATTTATCCCGTCGTTGCCCATAGCCTCAGTATTCATCACACGGCTCATAAATCATTCTTCTACAAGGCCCATATTGGATGAATGGCGATTTAGTTCTTTCATGCAGTGCTTTCCTTTCACCAACTCATTTTTCATCGAGAATTCAACTCACTTTGTCTTGGATAACGTCAACCGGACGCCATTCCTTAATTTTCTCACAGAGAGCTTGGCAAATTTTCAACAAACATGTCTTGCAGTCTGAGAGCGACCGTTTGTTCATGATTTTCCATTATATGAAAGCCCCAATTTCGAAAAATTTCAGGCAGAAATGCGGCGTCCGAGGGTGAGTGAAGGAGGATCACCCACAGCTCCACGATCTGACAAAGGTAATTATCTTTTTTGAGCTTTTTTTTTCAGTGTCCGTATCAGGGCTCTGTCTATGTGCATGTTTCGCGCCACGCTCTGTCGTTTATGTGCTGGAAGTTCGTAAATACTGCATGTTTCTCTGGCATTTCTTTCACTATATCCCCATCCTTTTTTCATTTGCTTGTTTCCCCTTTCTCGTTTTTTATCAGTGACCATATGGAGCGATGGGCAAAGAAGTAAAATGAGGGCCCGCTTGTTCATCTGGCTACAATGATGGACGGTAAAGCCAAGCAAGCATTTCATCCTAAGGGTCGGACTGAGTTTACATATTTCTATAGAACTTGTATAATTCTAAAATGTAGGTGTAACTGACCTTCCCGAGCTATTACATTTTAGCAATGCTATGCAGCTGAACACCCACACCTTACCAAGAAAAAGTGAAGTCATGGCGCATTCCCACATGGTTTTTTTCACACTTTGTCCCTTTCCAAAATTTTATTGTAACCTTAGCAGGCTTGCCTTTATTGGATACAGTTTTTTTTTTGGGGAGAAAGGTTTACGATGGTCAACCAGATGGGGTCAAGTTTGGTACATCTGAAAATCAAATGTTTGGACCCTTAGATCGCCCCCCCCCCTGCCATTCCTTCATTGCTAAGCACATCACTCAAGCATTTCGGAATTTTAGTCTCATCACAAAGCAATTGGAGGTGTTCACATCCGCAACGAGTTTCCTTCAGCCTTGCCATCCCGAATAGCCTTTTCATGACTTACACGAGGCGAACAAAAACTAAGGTGCGAGGGTAATGCGTTCATTACCGTACACACCGATTCTTTCGCCTCGACTCGACCCTAATTTTTCCCGTTCGGTTGCTCTCAGCCGAGGAGAGTCATTGATGTATCACATATCATAGTTGATCAATCCGGAAGGTTATTCCATTACAAGGCTTCCTCATCAGAGAACGACCATCTTGTGGAGCAATGGGACCAAGAACTAGGGATTACTGTGGTTTACACTATTCTTTTCCCCGTTAGAACTTTGAAAATTTAATTAGACGACATTCCGCCGGATATGCTTCGAAGTCTTCGAGGAATTCTAACGAGTAATCCCAATCATGCTTTATGAGGCTTTGTGCTCGATCATGTAAATACTCAGATATTTTGCCGAGAGCTGCTGAGCTAGTTTGTAATTCCAGCACGGCTCCCGGTAACAAAACAGAGCTGTGGAGCCGGTTGCAGTGGCCGTTCGGGCAACCAATGGGATGCGTCTGGCTGTTCAATGACGTCTGCAAATTGTTTAGCAAATTGCATGCTCAGAATCGCGTCTGGTCACCCGAGTTTTTCATAGGAGCCCAATTCACAAACCTTGTCCATTAGGGGAGCGAAACCGATACACAACAGGCGGTGCCCTAGCGTCATGTTCAGAGATGCTCGTTCTTGAAGACCAACTATCGCTCCAGCGGACTCTGATTCCAGAATGCAGCGCTGAGAGAACTCTTCCATGAAATCAGCTGCTTCTTTCGTCCCTTTGTGCATCCGTTCGGAAAAGGCCGTTGCTGCGGTGTCGGTGGATTTTTCAGAGGCGATTTGAATGTACTGGAAATGAGGTCGCCGAATAATTAAATGACGCGACGAGCGTACGGCGTCAGAGTGCAAATCGCTAAGCTGAGCGACACAATGTCGCTTAGTCGATCAGCGAATTGGAGAAGGTAACCGAGGAGGACAAAGCTGATTCGGGTGAAATGCCCGCCGAGTCACATATCCACGACCAGCGTGTTCCGCCGCCCCTCCAATGCAGATCTATCAGTGGCTCTGTTCTGGCTGGTCTTCACAATCATCCTCGCATCCCTCTTGGTCGTCATTTGCAGAGAACTTGGCAGCCAGCTCTAGCAAACCTTAATTATCCTTGTAATCCGCCCCGTCACACTACGTCATCAACGCTTCTACACACACAAAGCGATATTGCCGCGATTTATCGACTGAAAATGAATGAGCAAAGTTCAGCGCGCTAACATTCATCTAGTATTCTGTTCATTGATGCGAGTCTTTCCATTTATTCAACAAATTGAATATTCCTACGTCACAACACAAATGTAAGAAAACACTTTGCAGCATTCTTTGAAGTGTGCCGAATTCAAAAACGCAATTACCATATGTGACATAAATCTCAACAATCATCCCCTGGCAAGCCCCGCATGTCGTGAGCGGAAACCCGCTGCACAACGAACATCTCCTTCCTACTGAATCCTCTGAATTCACACTAAGGATCGGTAGCACCTTCTCGTTTTCCCCAACACCAGTTTGGGAGTTTGGGGATCTGTGGTGTCGAGTCTGGGTGCTTTGTGTCCTGCCTCTCGTCCTGCGTCTCTGAGCAAATAAAATCCTCTAGTGCTGTGACAAACCGATCACGATCTCTGCTCAGATCCGTTTCAATTGATTCAGCTTACACCTCTGAATCTACCCATTTTACCCACCTATATTTGGATTTCTGCCGATTTTTAAAGCAAACATTTCGTTCAAACAAAGTTGAAGCATTTATTTCAATCACGTTCACATCCGCTGTTTCTATCGCGACACATTCCTTTCGTCCCGTTTTTGCCCTCAATTTGTCATTGTTTCGCAATTTGTTGTGCTCGTCTTTCTTTCATGCCAAAATTTCCTATAGTTTTTTCTGACTCTGAGGAAAGATGTGGGCGCTTTTTCACCTAAACTCCCTAATGTTGTAGCTTGCCCGCCGGCGCTCTCATCTGGGAAAGGTGGCATGTCCGGCGGCTCCATGCAAAAGACGTTCCAAGAGGCAATGCGACAGCGTCGCACCAGCTTGCCGGCCAACAGTCTGACGTTCGGGAAAGCTCAGGTGAACTCTCTATCCTCTTTTTGTCTTTATTTCTACTTTTTGTGATAACTTCAGTTTTGGGATGCTCATTGGCAAAAATTTCTCACTGGTTCCACTGATTTTTCAACAGCAGGGAGGAATTCTCAAAACAATAGCGCGCTGTAGTTGACTTCGGGTTTGAGAGGAATTGTACGCGGTTTGTAAACACCTCCTTGTCATTGCTGGTGTTGGCCTTACGTCCTTCCATCTTTTAGTCCTCAAAAATGGAAGAAGCTGTGAAAATTGATGCTGCTAGTGACGTCATAAAGCGCACCCAGAAGTTCAGACTGGATGGCTTTCTATTTCGGCTTGTATTCTTCTCTGACACAGCACCTAGAATTTTTTATCTATGTAACCCGAAGGGTCGGAAGTGGTGTAGTGGTAAGTGGCACGTTCACCACGCGAGCGGTCCGGGGATCAAATTCTAGGCCGTGAGTCGC
>MU869147.1:20559-50893 GCA_036418205.1 Ostertagia ostertagi
TAGATAACTGGTTCAGAGCGCTTCTCAACACATTAAGTCTTGATTTAACCTACAGTTAGATCATAACCAAAAAAACCAATTTGACTTGAAGTTAGACAGTTAACTTGTAAACCTAATTCCTAACTAATCAGAGAAAAAAAATACTGTGGGGTTAAAGAGACGCAGAGGCCACGTTGATCCTTCACTAAAAAGTACTCCGAAGCACTTTTCACTGGAGGGTCATACGTGTTAGAGTTTGATCTTGAGGATTGGAAGCCCACAAAATGTACTTCGTGAATGTTATTAAAATTTCTCATTCTTCTTCGATTACGTTTTCAGTCATTCTGGAAATCACTTGGCGAGACTACCTGGGTGACATCATCTCCCAGATGTTCACGACCTGCACTTTGATACTCCACTAGTGCTTGAGCTTGCTGATATTTGAAACTTTTATGACGTTACCCGTTCTCGAAGGGGGCCGCGAAAAAAAATTACTTGATATGTTTGTCACTTAGTTTCGCAACTCCTTGTGTTAGCCAACTGCTGTTAGTTGATGCTTCTCTCAATTGTTTGTTATGGTTGTTTGTGCTCATATCTTTAGGGGAATGTTCAAAACAGACGGCTTTATCTCTCAAAGTCAGATTGCGCTAAGTTTGACGGCGTCAGGGGACTACAGGACACGCCGCTGTTGCTCACTTTCGCGTATCGCCATCCCTCAGAGTCTGAGCTTTTTTTTTTCCCTCAAATTCTGTGATCTCTACTCACTTTCTCACCCCTCCCCCCTCCTCAAGAGAAACGACGTGGGGGATTACGGACTGAACTTCCAAGATATGTACTTGTCCAAAGCCGCTTGAGACAAACTAGGTTTGGCGGTGGATACGCCTGAGCGAAGCTATCTGTGAACTTATGGAATTCCTATCCACAAACGGAAGACGTCTGACGGTATGCCAGGCATCCGTGCTACTATCCAGAGCCATCTCTAGTGATTGCATCTAGTGAAAATAAAAGTGGTAGCATGCGTGGCGTATGCCAGGATGAACATGGTACAGCCCACGGCTAGAAACTTTGCCATTTTACCATGTGACGCATGGCGCTTCTCAAATCTGGTGACGCAATCATTTCTATTCATCAAGAAATTGGTATGGTTTCAGCCGCTCTCGATCCACGCCATCAACGACTTCGGGCTTCCATGCGTAGTGCAGAATCCGTACAGTGGCGAGCAGTTGATCGTATCAAATGTAAGTATGAGAGGTGGAGCGCTGTTGTGGGCAGTTGGTGCTCATTCTCAAGATTGTTTTCATCCTTGGACGCGGTTCAATGGTTTCATATTTCAACGTCCAAGTGTTTTTCGCCCGCCGTTCGCGTGGTCGTGACGAATCGCACGGCAGTCTCGGCCACGTGCTGGCCAGCTTGGACTTATAATCACACCTTTAAACAGTTCACGTCATGTGCCACTCAAGCCATGCTTGAAGTTACCTCCTACTTATTTCTTACCGCTCATTATCGACAAAGAGGGCTGATTTTTCACTGGCTTCCTCAAAAACCAAAAACTATAAATGTTTGAGTATTCCATCCAAACGCATATTCTACAACCTTCTAAGGTATGGTGCGGTCTTTTTATTTTCTGCTGAATTCGAATTCATTCTGTTGTTTTTCATTCTATTGATTTTTATACATTATACGAAGTTATACGAGCCCAGGGAGGGGAAATGAATCTTATAAATGTTCACCCCGGCGATAAATATGCTCTATTTCAGAAGACGAAAAGAGCATCGAGTCCAGACCACACACCACAAGTGACGACGGCCAGAAAAGGGAGTGACTTTTTTCTTGGCCGTCGTCACTTGTGGTGTGTGGTCTGCACTCCACGCTGTTCTGGATCCGTGCGGAAGGGAAGGTAGATGGATTTGTATTTAAAGATTCGTAGAGCGAATATCAATTACCGTATGTGACGTCAGCTTCACATTAGTATTTACAGTCAGGGTTGTACTGACGTCATAAGTTGGACTAAATAGGTAATTGATTGATTTAATCTTCTTTCGCTTGTGTTATCTGATACTCAGATTTTGTACGAACTGTAAGTATCCGACGCTTTTTTCCAATTCCATGCTGGTCATAATTCTGGGCCAAGTCTTACAATTCACCACTCGTGGGGGTTGAGGATCGTAAGATGGGGGGAAGACCTCAGGATAGGGAAGTTTTTTCGTGCTCGTCGGTTTGTGCTCAAATCTTTATGGCTTCATGTAGAAATCTTTCGATTTTTATCGTTCCGGCCGTTACATGCTGTTATGTGTACCCCAGATTCTTCCCCCCCCCCGTACTCCTCCTGCTTAAAGGACCTTGCGAGATGAAATTGTGACATAAAGGAGGTGACAACTAGCTACCTGTATCCGATTGTATCTCAGTTCTTCCTCGTCACCTCCAATTACCACGCTTCTGATCTGCTCGTAGCAAGCCTTACTTTGGTGTGTTGCAGTTCTCGTACTTAGGTCAGCTCTTCTTAAGTGATACACATATGGTTTGCTCGAGCAAAGTTGGCACTAGCCTAGGCTCATTAGGTCAGGCATAAACAATGTGTAAGCATTAATCCTGAGGCTAAGCCAAAAATAAGCTTTAACTTAGCTTCAAAGATATGAGCTTAGTGTAAGCTTGCTTAGGAGGAGAATGACGCGTTTCATTATTTTACCCAAGGGCTTCAAAAAAATCACAATGACCTCCATAGCACAGCTACCTAACCTGACCTAGGAGGAGTTCCGAACGTCCTCCTCCCATATATCCATCACCATAGGAATGTCAGAAAGGGATTGTAGGGGAAACCTCTGCCGGAAGGGGTCTAACTAATTTCGAATCCGCTCATTACGACGACTGACCCGGATTTTATGCTGAAATGTATTTATACATATAATTTTCACGGCATTCTGCACATTCTTGCTGATTTCCGATGTACATCATTCGTAAGACGCCAGCCAGCTGGTGGCAAAACAACGGCTATGCTGTGACGTTAACAAACGGCCTCAGCTTACCGGTGGCCGGCCGAACAAGTGTGCTCGCCATTACATCACCCACCATTTACGCCCCTGCTTTGTTTTCTGTTCGTTTTATGTTTTTGTTTGAGGTCGCTTATCAGCTTCCACCTTTGACACTGTGATAATTCCCTGTTGACTTTCGTACTCTCCGTAGATGGCAAACCTATACCTTTATCCGGAGAAATTAATTCTTCCTCCATTTTTCATTGTGAGGTGGTCTTCGATGCCTCGATTCGTCTCTAATTTTCAGGAAAAGTTTTTCATCTCGACAGTATGCAATGTTTCCCAGGAACTTTACGAGCACTTTCAGCCCCCTTGATTAACAATCGTTCCCACAGCGTTCTTATAAGGGCAATCATGTGCCATACACATTGCACGTTTTATTTGATTTGAAATACTCTATTTTCGTGTGAATTTTAAAATTTTCAACAGCTGTGTTTCTGGGTAATGATGAATCCCTAATGATATCGTATATTCTAGAAATGGAGCCTTTGAAAGTTAGGACATACTATTCAAGTTCCAATCAGCGTTTATACCAACTTTACTCCCACTTATTATAGCAGGCGCTCGAAAAGTGTTGGCCGCAACGCGTTTTCCGTGTTTTTTTTTTGGCTAGAAATGATCAAGGATCTCCTCGAGTTTTTTTCTTTTGGACTCTGAGCTTCAGGCTTGAGGAGATGAAACATGAAAACACGGTATATCAATCTGGGAGCGTCTGTTGTGAATGCGGGCAGAAAAAAATACGCCCCAAAAATCGTTTCGGCAAACACTTGTGCTATGTATGCTACTTCATTTGCGCTGTACTTTGCGCTTAGCCACAGCCTTCAACCTTTGTAAGTCATTCAAGAGTTATCTCAACAGGTTCCGTCAGCTGCTGAAACAGCCTTAACACCTTGGAGCCCATACAGCTCATATGTAGGCTACATGGGCTCCAAGGTGCTAAGGTTACCTTAGACACTAAGACTCACAGCCCACATTTTTTAAACAAATATTAACTTCCTCTTGTTTTAGTTCCTTTCATAAGTAAGGTTTCTCCTACAGTATGCAGTAAGTTTTTCTTTCCAATTTTCCTGATAGATTCCTAAGGACCCGTTGAACTCCCACACGGCTGCAAAACGTAAACATGCGCGCTCTCAAACTGGTGAAAGAAGTTTGGTGGTGACTATCCTTTAGAGTAAGTCGACTACAGAAGTTCACTCGGTACTAATGCTGGAAGAGACGCAGTTTAATGTACCCAGTCCTAAGAAAACTTGCTCTAGGGGTCTTCGAAAAGTTGATGTGCACTGAACTACTCCAGGGCTAAGCGAACCTTTGGCGTCGGGGCATAGACTGGCAAGTTCTGATGAGTCTGATGACTGAAGGTCTCCTAGAGACATTTGGCACAGCGCTAGTGCTGAAACACTAGAAATTTCGCTTGAAATTTTTTCACGGATTAGGTCCGATTGGGCCACTTACGAAGAGCCGAGTTGATTGCATGAGTAAACAAGAAATTAGCTTTCAGGCACTTCCATAGCGCTCAAGCTCACTTCGCAATTCTATCAGATTATTATTTGCAGCATTATTTGTAGTATCGTGCTGTATTTTTAGTATTAAGCTTATTTCATGCTGAAAGAAAGAAGAAAGTGCTCGAACCCGCTAGGGAACCTGTGTTAGTGAATTGCTCTGAGGGCCCGCTTGCACAACGTTATGCTGAAAGACTTTCACGCGATCTTTGGTGATTGTGTAAAAGTGCATAGGAGTAATAATTATGTAAGAATGGGCAATTCAGTCTTCAGCCAGCCATTTATAGTGATGGCTGCTGGGAGCTAACAGGCAGCAATTCTGTCAGTCCTCCTTTGAGCTCACGCCACCATTGCTTCCTCAAATCCTCTTTTTAGTATGTCAATTCCATTTTATAGTTACTCGCTTTTTTTCGAATGTTGGAATTATTAGCAAACTACTCCATTTTTCGGTTCATTTCACTGAAATATAGCAAATCTTTCCATAAACACCAGCATTCTTCTTTATCTCTAAAGCGTGCTGCTGAGCTTCTCGCGAGCGCAATCGCCCAAATTTAGCCGTTCATGGAGAAAAGAATAGTCGACGGTAGACTTCGCCATTCATATGATTCCTTAATTGAATTGACCTGACATGAACATCCCACTATAGAACTGTATGAACATCTAGCCTTAGAGATTCCACTTCGAAGGGAGGTGAGTGTTTCAGATTCTCTCATCAGGTCGGCTAATCTAAATTCCTGACACCACTCGTCTAATCGTAGCACCCAAGACTAAGTCTAAGCCCAATTATAGGCTTATGCATAAGCCTTAATTTAGCCTAAGTCCGAGCATACCATCAGGCTTCATGGTCGCGCAGCTCTGGTGACCTGACTTTAGTGAACTGAACGTCTCATATCCACACTCGGGAGCCATCCGAGTGAGGTCCGGTCAGCAACCAACATCGCCAATTGTGCAAAAAGCAGGGTCAGTTGTCGCAAATGTTTGTTGTTGGTGACATTGGCAAGTGATCTTGTTATCTGTTCCCCAATCTGGTGCTATTCACTGCATTTTTAATCCACCCCCTCCCATACCCGATCTCTGTGCTATAAAATATAGACCTATCGTCTCAATGAGAAGCTAGTGAGGGTTGTGCTAAGGGCCCAGGGTTCATATTCTCACACCGTACTCCGGAGCTGATTGGGAGACAAAACCAGCGTATGGAGAATTCTTGAGGGCCTGGTTTCTTTTACAACTTGCGCGTTTTCTGTCCAGCATCATTTCCGGTAATCGACGGAAAATGAGAAGTAATTTGATGGATTCGTTAAAGGATTCTGCATTAGTGAGCAGTAGTGTGAGACTATGGACATACGAGATGATGTTGTTTGGCTGGCAAATTATGCGAAAAATGCAAGAGATGAAAGTCGTTGTCGTCAAAAACAGGAATGGTAATGAACACTAACTCGCCTCTACTCGGTTAGTCATGGATGGAATGGCATGAAAAGAGGCGTTTTGCAAGCAAAACGCACTTTTTGCCCACTCAAGAAGAAGAGCGCTTAGCTGCTCCGAACGATAAAAAATAAGGTAGAAAATCTGGAGATTCAGCCCCTTGCTATTATTTCCAGGGAAGGAGTGCTAAGCGTCTTTTTCTGTTTTTGGAAAATGAACATCGTTGGCGTGTTTTTCCTTCTACTCGGATTCAAATGGTTCAAAAAGAGCTTGTCGAAGGAGCTTGTATTCCAATTAGTGACTTAAGCTTCCTCGCTGCAGTGAATTAATCAGGTTCGATTGATTTTCGAGATTTTTGGCAAAAGAAGTGAACAAGGCTGGTTGAACTGGCTAAGAGGAGGCTTGCTGAACATGTAGAAGTCATGTTTCTTCCCACCTCCCCCAGCCCCTATCCTCTCTCTTTCTTCTATCCTTTCCACTCTCTTCGTGATCACAGATACTCGTGGATTTCAAATTAATTGTTTGTTAGGAACTGAAGAGGCACCATCCTCACCTTTAAGCTTGAAGCCGACCTTGAAAATTCGTTAGTTCAAATCAATTTGTCCGTTGGCGATTCAAAGGGATTCACAACTCTGATTAGCCGAGTTCATTTTTTCTCGCATTTTTTCGATTTTTTCTTTCAAAATTCGGACAACTCTTATGAGTGGTACCACGTCCTGCAAACCTCTCCCAAGAAGCTCTATGGTTTTACCTCAGCTGGAGCCCCATGTTTCTTTTCAGTGGGTACCATAGTTACCAACTTCATAGCCGCCATGGCTCCATTCATTGTCCTCTAGCTGATTAGCGCAGATCGCATTGCATTCGTTCCTCCATTATTCTCATGCAAAGTCTCGAAACTATGCTGTATACAGCTTTTTTTCCTCTTACTCTAGGGGTTTTTCTGCCGCTGAGGCGCTATCTACTGCGTCATAACGACATCCAAGAAACAATCTTTAATTGGCTTGATAAAGCGCCCACGAATCAAATTCCATATGCTCATTAGCAGAGGCGTGACTCACTGGCCAACAAGTGCGTTCTTTCCTCAATTTGAAAAATGAACCGCTTTCCCAAATGAAATTTGTGTCGAAGCATGGCATTAGGGGTTCTGATGTGAAGAAAAGTCTCTTCCTAACCATTTTCTACATAAGGCCTCACTTGGCTTCAACTGGAACTCAATCCGTCTGATGTAAATCTCATGGTCGGTCGTCCGCATCCCCCATCCCGCTAACCTTCTGCTCCCAGCCAACTGTTCGCTGTTCTTCTAGCTTATCACTCGCAGAATAACATATCCAGTGGTCACAGTACCACAGCGATATGACCATTTTTGAAACGAATCGATGAAATTTCTCCCATCCCAAAAAGGACCATTCCAGGGAGGAGCTACATCATTTGCCCCTTCCGCCGTGTTTGGACTGCCAAAACTATCGTTGAATCAGTGAGGATTTGCCTGCTCAGCCAGTCGATCATTCCTAGAGTAATAGGATCGAGGATTCTACAAGTTGTAGTAGAATGCAATATCCGCCAAGCAGTAATGAGAGAGATCTCCATAGCGATGAGGATTCCGTGAATGCATCCTTCTTCTAATACGCCTATCCTGATTGCTCTATGCGCTTCCACAAATGCGTGCTTTGCTAATATTTTCTATCTTCCTACTTTAGAGCTGCCTTAAAGGCCTCTTTGCCCTTCTCGATTTCGAACTCGCTGCTCCTCCGTTCACTCTTTGTGACTCTTCGACACATGCCATCTTCTCTATCCATGGACTTTCACAACGGGATATTGGACATAGGTCAATGGGGGTGTTCAGACAGATATCCTCATAACGGTCAGTGCCTCGCCCACTAAACAACCTCTCTCCTCGCCCCACAGTAATCGTTCTCTATGACTCTCTTCTCCGTAAATGCCATCATGAATCTGGAAAGAGATCCCATCTCTTTCTCTGTTTCCGCAATTCGCAAGCACTGCGCAGCTCAATTTATAACTTCCCACTTTGGAGAAATACAGGCAGAACTGTTTTGACCTAACTGGTTTCCTTGGAAGAGGGTTTTTTGTAGCTCTCCTGAGCACGCACTAGGAGTACACTATTTATACTCTGTCTTGGAAGGATAGCTCATTTATGTATGGGCTAAATCGTTCCATGCAGAGGAGGGGCTGACGCTTGTGCTGCCACGGGTACCGTGTTTCATTGGAAGGGAATCGTTCTTACAACTATACTCTCTGAGCACATCCTACCCGCGCACCCTACTGCAGCTTCCAGTGGTAAATTTGTCCTTACCAGGAAAGTCTTCCAGAACCTGAAGTGCTTTTTCAAAACGACCTTCCGCATGTTATAGGAGCACGGCGTGGAGCATCAAACCGAACCCGCCAAACTGAAATTTTTACCTGAGTGGCCCCGAGATTGCGAGAAAATTATGTGTGGAAACGTGGCTCGTGGTTCGATCGCCCACTGAACATGAAATTTTGCATTTCTCTGATTTCTACCTTCTTGCGCCCGTATACATACAGTGGCGGTCAAAAGTGTTTGCCGAAACACTTTTTCGTGCATTTCATTTCTTCTCTAAAGAGAAAGATCCGAAGATCAGTTCGTAATAACTTCGTATATCTAAAATCTTCAATAGTCAAGGTTTGAAAGCTTCAAGAGGAAAATCTTGTTAATACTACGGCACTGTTTGAGTGAGGAAAAAATGAGGCACGAAAAAACGCTTTGGTAAACACTTTTGACCGCTACTGTATGTCTAAACAGGCTCAATGAACAGAACCTTCTATGTGCATCTATTCAATGACACAAATGCTGTACAATGTGTATTACGATCCCGGGGCCACTCGGAAAAAGCAAACTGTCATCGATATGGTCCATGTCCGAGTCTTCTTAAGCTGAGCATTCCGATTGTGTCTTGCTTCTGTTCTGAATTGTACTGTAACATACTCTACAGCATTTGTGGCATTTAATTTTTGCATGTTGTGGGGGTAAGTGCAAGACCAATGGAACCAATTATCAGTTTTATGGTCACACACTGCACATACCCCTATAACATGCAGAAAACCGTTCCGAATAAGTGCTCCACGTCTGAACGACTTTCCTGGTTGGTTTGTCAATTCTTTGGGGTCACACGCATAAGTTAGGAGGGGAGGGTGACCCCATGTAGCAGCTAAACCGTAAGCCAAACTTCCCTTTACATATTTCGGTGTTCAGATTTGTTTCGATTTATTAACTGCTGTTTTTCAGCCTTGCGATAACATTCACGAAGTAAACCGGCCGGAAAAACAGCAGCTGACAAATCAAAATAACTCAAAACTCTCGGGTGGCAACAATTTTGACATGCAGTAATGCAGCCACTCATGCTTCGGTAGATGCAAGCGGGGTACACCATACGATGTGGTCCCACCTCTGCTTATGCGCGTATCTTTTAACGCTGATCTCAGGGTCCATAGATACTCGGGGGCTCTGAGTGTATTGTGAAATGGTACAACACGACGAGAGTTTCCTTTGCTCGCTACGCACTCTCTAAAGGTTCAAGCTAGTGCATTTTTCCAAGATTTCAGATGTTCTATTGTCTAGCTACCTTCATCTCCCCTTATTACTCGATCGCTATTGCCACTTCGAAGAGCAAGGCGTAACCGAAACAATTTCTATACTTGTCGTACACATGATGAAGCAGCAGCCTTTGCCAGGCGTGACGCACCGTCTAGACGTGCAATCTACAGGCGTTCCGCGCAGGCCGACTTTTACAGGCGAAAAGGCTGCCAGAGAAGTGAGGTATCGGTGCAGTCAATGGTGCAGAAATGAGACAAATAACCACTGAAAATACGGCCTCACAAACGAAATGGGACTATTCCCGTTGACTTGGCTGTTGAATTCCACATTGATGGAGCTCTCATCGCTGCTGCCCTCTGCAAGGTACTGCTAAACCACCAGAGTCAGTGGGCGAGGGGTGGGTGGGCAGCGGCGAGAGCGGCGCGGATATGGCCGGCCGAAGACGCTGGGCATACCTCGCACTGCGAACGGTGCACGTCCGCACCCTTCAGGCGGTGTGGCCTTCCTTCTAGGTGTATTTCCTCCTTTTCGACACGATATCATTCGTGGAAGTCCTCCTGAAAGCTGCCTGACCAGAAGAGAACTGTCCAATGTCATGCCATTTTGCAACGCTGGTTGGGAACTAAAATCTATCACGACGGCTGCCTGAAAATACATGTTCCATAACAGCGCTAAGCTTGCGGCGCTCCACGCCAAGCTCTTAGTATTGGAAATATGGCACCTAATCATTCATTCATGCAGTTGCATATCAGAACAACTGATATCAGAACAAGCGTTCTGTACTCGCTCGCGATGTTCTCGAAGGCAAAGTTATGGGTTCTGGACGAGCCGAGCTCTTCCACGGGAAATGTGGACTGGGGGTCGCAAGGAGAGAGCATGTACTCGCTTGGCGCCACTACTTCACAAGGCTGAGCGCGCTAAGGTCCACAGATCCAACGCTTGCTCCGCCCATCATCGTAGATTATCTCCATTCCAATTTTATTATTTCGCTGCTACTAGGATAGGGGGCTTTTCTTCCGTACTTAACGGTTTTTTTTTCATTCCACCACCGCTGATAAACTTCCCATTTCCTCTGTCACTTATCAGCGCTGTAGCAAATCAGTTCGATCCCGGTTCATGCATTTGAAATTAGGCTTGTTATTATCGAATTGAGATCATCTTCAAATACAGTATAAGTGACGCTTTTGTTAGGAGCTCTATACGGGGCATTTTCATATGTTCAAATCGCATTCAGGCCGATCATTCTTTTTCCTTATTTCCAAAAGTTTCGATATGATGCTTGAGTCGGAAACACCTTCCCCTTCAAAAAGTCAGAAAGTGTGCGGTGCAGACCAAACACCACAACTGACGACGGCCTCCAAGTAAATCTGGTTAGTAGTGGTTCATAGTGATAGCTGATTTTTAGTAAATGATAGTTGTAATTAGTGTCAACTGATCGAATACAACTGTAACAGGTTAATCATTTCATGTGGCCAAAAGATCAATTGCATTTCCTTAGACCGTCAGTCATTTGTGTGTCTGTATGGGTCCGCACCCGACACCTTTCTGGCTTTTCTGGTGAAGAGCGAGGGTAGCTCTCTGGCTCCGAAGGACAGCAGAATCTTCCTGCTTCACAACATAGAGCCTGTGCCCCTTTTGCACCTCTGGATAGATTATATGTATGAGCATATCAAAAGAAAGATGCACCGTCGCAATAAGAGACCAAAAATGAACTTAGGGTCATTCTTGCGCGATGAAGCTAGTATAAGAAAGCACTAGAATGCAATGACCAAATAGGTTTGAATGAAAAAAAAAATTACAGTCCTAGCTGGTTGTACCCTTTCCTTAGACCTAATTTCACTTAACTCCCTCAATGAATATGCAGTCCAAATTTGTGAAATTTTCCATAGTTGCTCACCTTGTGTTGCGCTAATGGGTCTTCCTATATAAGTAATTGAAGCCTAAGAGGATGCTCTGTCCGTGACGGTGGTCTCAGTCGAAGTAGAGGATTCTTAGGCATGCTTGCTAAAGTTTCGTATAGCATACATTATACGAAGTATACGATACTGCAACTATAAGCAAAAAGCCACATAAGGGCGTCAGAACATATGGTTTTATAACGACCACCTCTTGTGTACTGCTGGGAGGGAAAAGGTTTCGCGTTCAAGCCTTAAGAGGTAACTCGTGTTAGCGGAGGGATTGTCTGATAATGTCGGAAGATGAAGAAAGAGGAATCTACTAAGCAGAAGGGTCGACCGACACTCCGTAAAGAAACGGAAGCATCGAGAGCGAGGGATATGCTCTTGGCGATCTAATATGGCAGTCCACGCGCCGCTTTCGCCACTGACCTCCCACCCTCTTGCCAACTGGCTCTAGCGGCTTACCAGGGAGAGCATTGGCGTTGGTTAGTGTAGTACCGATGAAACACGCCCCTAACCAATTGTCAAAATGAAGTCCCATTTCTCGATTTTAGGCCGTTTTTCTTGGTTCTTTCGTCGTGCCTGCCCCACTGACCACCTCTTCCTTGATTTCTAAAAGACCTTCCTCTCATAACTTCCACCTTTAATGTTGGAGAGGCTATTTGAGTTGCTTTCTCGTGACTAATTGTTAAAACATCCAGATAGCATGTTAACAATCAACCGGCCTACCATAAAGAGCAGATGATTTAGACGAAAACGCAAAAAAACCTTCCACTAGCAACACCTCAAGCTAATGCACTGACACTATGTGGAACTCTGCTACCCAATGCAGATGATTTCTCGAAGCTTCATAGCACTTTCCTTTATCAAAATGAGATTGTTATTCCATCGGAAATCGAACTGGTGGAATCACTGTTGTTGGGTGTTGGACTTGTTTGCGAGTCATGCAAAAAAAGATCGTCCAAGGGGCACCTAAGTGAAGGTCAGAGACAGGCTCGAAGCTAGAAGGCGTAAAGGCGAGAAGGAATACGGGCACAACCGCGGAGATCGGTCCTGGCCAAGAACAGGACCACCACTGCAGCTCCTATCCTAAGGCTGCAAAAAACCGTCCCGTGCGCCTTATCAAGCCTTTGAGGAACCGTCATACCATACCTTGGTAGAGAGTCTTTAACTTACCAACGCCAGGGATTGGTCTTGGTTCCATCGTGAAATATTCTCTCAGATGTGCTAGTGAGTGGCGACTCAGTGAGGATGCTTTGCTGAACCGCCTCTAGATTTTTTTAGCCTAAAATAATGCGAGTGCCTGATATATGTGTCACCCGCACCCGCACTCCATTTTCATCCAAGAGCAGGTGTGATATCAAATGAGCCCTGCATATTTGCTTTTTTAACATTGATTCCGATAGTGCTCTCTGTCAGCAGCGGCCAGAACCCTAGGAAAACGTCAAAAGCTTGAACAACGCCTTGACATACTTGCTTATATGTATTAAGGTGTCCCATCATTCCGTACCACATTTTTGCACCTTACGCCATAGCTCTGTTTAGCGCTTTCTCAATGATAAAATGTGCTAAGTAGAACCCTCTACGCGAAGTAGTCTCTAACAGAATTATGTCCGCCCTTTGAGTTCAAAGTGGGAAAAGAAAGAGCCATGTTTTTCACCTTCATTTATCAAATTGATCCACAACCGAGCGACCCAGGAGTAACGACTGCTTCGCGATACAGCTCATTGTGCGAGACCTGCTTTGCTCCCTATTGAAGCCAACCGGCAGTTGTTTTGCTGTGCGACCACCACACTTAAACGTTCCAGGTACACATTTAACAGAGATCTGCCCTCCTCCGGAAATTTGCTGAAGCTCGGGAAGGGAAGTTCTCCTGAGGCTACCAGTAATCACAAGAGTGCAATACGGGTTCACTCAACATCTTCTATCCTTTTCCACTCCTGAGCGTAAGCTGAACAACGTCGCTACAACCGGGAGAAGTGTTAGTTACCGAATGCAGAAGCGCCAGTGGCTTGCTTTGAACAGAAAGGGTTGAACAACAAGCAAACCCAGCAGAAGGTCCTGGTCTACGTATGGTAAGCTGATCGCGAATCGGGCACTAGGAACTTCTCCCTAGCTTCGGCCTCACAACAGCACGGGTCTCCTGTAAGACTGGTGTGGAAACTAACTAGTACTCTCAAAACTCGAAGGAGTTTCGCACTACGGTAACCGATACCACGTGTTTCCAAAATGGTGCACTCTCAATCTTGAAGGCTTATTTGAGTAGTCTACCGGACCCACCGTGCAGCGGTGATCAGCCTGTTTCCAAGCCGCCTACTCCTCTTGCTAAACTGTCATCTTGCGGACAAAAAATATGATTTAGTGAGGAACTTCAAAACCCTTTCAACTCGAAACGCCAACCTTCCTGAAACACGGCACCGACTTTCCGTCGGTGGTCAGGTGTACCGAATCTCAACCAAGTTAACCCCACCTAAGACCGAGTCGTTGGCACTGGCCGTGCAAAACTGGATGAAAGCTCTGGTTTATCGAGCCTCGAAATCGAACCAAAACGACCAATTGGCTTTGACTACGGATCTGTTCACCACCCGATAAATCCCGGCTACTTTATAGCATTCCTGATATCTAAAGAGATGAGGGATGGGACATTCAGCTTTGACCAATTCCTTCACTCAGAATCATCGTGACAGTAGAGTGCCAGCAATGAATATCTTACTTTTTGTTCCCATCAATCGTAGTATTAATAGGATGCGATCCGGCTAATTATTTGCGGGGACCAGCCAACGTACAGCTTGCTTCCAATCTCCGGTGATTAGGAAATCGAAGGCTTATTTTGGTTTGAAATGGGCTCAAAAAGTGACACTTGTTGGGCACCGTATTTATGGGTAAGCAGCGCCACTAGTCATTAGACCATATCAGTCATTCTGAACCTTAAAGGCAGAATTCACGATGAAAAGTTAGCTCATTGGAAATAAGGGTAAAGGTGGTCAGTGGAGCAGGGATGAAGAAGAAACCATTTGAAACGGCCCGAAACCCGAGAAATGGGACCCCTTCCTTGCCCGTTGATTTGCGCATTGATGCGACTCTCATCGCTGTGCCCTCTTCAACACTACGCTCTCTCTGCTATCTAATCACTCGTAGACCTGCGGTGAGTGATTAGATAGTCGGTGGGCGTACCCCGCCAACGCGCCAAGAGTGAGCCATGCTAGATCGCCGAGGTCAAATCTTTCGCTACCAATTGCGCGTCGGTCAGCACCTCAGGAGGTCTGCCTGTCTCCCAACTATGCAATTTCCCCTTCTTTGACGTTCGTTCTTATCCGTGAATTCCTCCTTTAAAGTTTTCCCATTTTCAAAGACTCGATTTTGTAATAAGACTGTGACTGAGAACGAGTGCCTCTTTCTTTCTATTCCTACGTGCAACGTGCAGAAGGAATTATTGCAGTTGCACAGTCCCTCCGTCATATTCCAAGCAATTGCTGGAGAAAATTTGCAGCCACAGGTTATTCTGATTGCTTCTGTTTTGACGTCATGCGTCATTTAAATGGGACTCGATTCTCGCACAAAGCCAATCAAGGGATTACATGAGAACTGAGCATATTAATGAAAGCTTTCTGACATTAGGGACTGGACTTACATTACCGCTTTATGACGAGGTGTATGTCATGTGATAATTGTGAATAATGCGAGGGAAAAAGGGGAAGATTAGCTGCACACTTATGATGCCAAGTTGGTGATTCATCTTCGAGGACATACTACCAGGAATGCTCCTCTTCTGGGAATGGGCATTTGATAAAGATGCCTCTTAAGCAGAACCCTCTCTATGTTATAGTCGGCGCTCCTTTCCTGACAGCGGGTTTTGGGGTTGTGGGTTTTCTCAGTATTCTTCGAATAGCTCCCATGTGAAAGTTGAAGTACACCATTTCCATGCAAATGATGGTGCCGATACGGTAAGGATAAGGTCGAGGCTCCTTGTGAACAAGGTGATGAGACGGAGACCGCGCCAAAAGCCATAGAGCTTCGCGGAGTAAAAGAGCCGTTTGGGAGTTACTTAGAATACTTTTAATTAACTTCACTGTAGATGTTTGAGAACCCGTGTACGGTTTTTGTTCCTGTATAAGCCTCTATCTTAGTATAGTAATATTTAATTTAAATATCTCTTTGCGGCCCAGTAATGAGAGAAATGATGTGAATTTCCTAATAGTGACTTTTTGTAGCTTATTCTCGTAACCTTATCCAGTTATTGCAAAATTGCCACGCTGGAAATCTAGTATAATGCTCATAATGGGCGATCATACATTAAATCGTGCTCATTTACTTCAGAGCATTGCACACAGCAGATGAATAGAGCCTCTCTATGTGAACCCGAACAAGTAGCACAATCCCGGCGTTCTGCCAAACAGTACTGAAGGCAGTGCGCTCATGTCGTAGAGGGGAGGGGATATTCAAGGGAGTGAGCCACTAACAGCACCTAGGGCTAGGCTTTAGGGATTCGAAGGGATTCTGGGAGAGCGTGTCAGCAATTTTTATTCTAATTGGCGTTCCGCCCTCCCTTGGGCCATGTCACAATGTCAACTACCAGCGGTTTTCGAATGCTCTTTTTGAATGCCCTCCTCCTCCCACCGCCCCAAAGGACATGAGCGCCGAAGGCAGTATTACACGTTGATTTGAAATCACACTGGGGATTGTGAATATTTGATAGATATGGAAAAGGTAGGGGTTCGTCTTAGTAGTTGCTGAGGAAAAATGAATGGCCTAGCATTCAGTTCTTGGGGATGCGACATAATCCATTGTATTTCTGCTAGAAATCGTGGTAGTTTTTGCGAGTTTGTGACTTCCGATTGTTCTTTTGAGAGGAGATGTTGAGCAGCCTAGGCCATGTGCGGGTCGAACTGACTTTTTTGTTTGAGCAACTTATCGCTTTTCTTCTCTCAAAAAGGTTCTCTACCAACGAATCTTCTTACTATCTCGAAATTCTCGAAGGCTTGGGTCCCGGGCGAGGTTCAATGGTTAGTTGAGACTGCCAAGCACGATCCCAGTTGGTGAAATGTCTCTGATTCTAGAAACGCCCGTGTATGTGGGTATTATTGCGCAATGCCAACGTTGGACGCGCTTTTTCTTTCCCCCTTGAATCCAGCTTGTCGTTGTTAGGTTTCCATGGAAATTTTTCTGATTCTTTTACTTTTGTGTGAACTTCCTCCTTCAGAATGAGGTCATTTAGAATCACCGCTGAGATGTTGAATTTTTCCAGTCTGTCAATCTCAGGAGATTTTCATGGCGAGAATGGGAAACTAAAGTAATTGCGTCCATCACGATCAACGTTAGGGCAAGAGAAAATCTGGTAACTAACACGAACGTAGAGTTTTGTGAGAATTAGTGTGGCATCGAACACCATAAGGACAGCCTCTGCGCAGTTGCAAACAAGTTGGAAAGGTAGAACATGACCTATGAATGGGAAAAGAAAGGAAGGAAAACACGAAAGGCCTGGGGTCAACTTCCGCACAGGTTCGATACTAACCGACACCGCATTCCGCCTCCGAGTTTTATCAGGTCCCAGAATGGCCTAATGGGAAAAAACATTGGATTCAAATCTATTGCAATGGGCCAACTCGCGTCCCTTTGCCAGTACGCTTTTCACATAGATGGCACAACCTTGAAGGAATCGATCTGCTTTGAATATTTTACTCTCTATCTTTAGTCTTCGCTTCATGAGAGACATTGCTCAAACGTCGCGTCATGAGTACTTTTGAGATGATCGATCAGTAGAGGTCTTCTGATTAAGAATAAAGGCTAAAGCAGTTGCCGGTTTGTCACCATTCACATCCATTTATCCACTCGTCAGTGATTGTGCGTTTGAATCCGCATTGCCGAACTGACCTTGCCTGCATATCAGCCTATGTGCAAGCGTAGTCTTATCCCACCTCCTCGCCGACGGAAGAACTGGGTACAATTAACTGACCGTGGACGAAAGCTCGGTGCCAGACGTAAGCACGGTGAAACTCCAGTTCGGGGGGGCCACTCCAGTGCTATCTTATCCGTAGTACTAACGAGTGGTACTTTGGGCTATCCAACACCATGGATAAGATATCAAGTAAACGATTAATTTCGAGCGTACTTTCGATAAGGACCGGTAAATGTTGTCCATCACACATTCTGCCCACCTCCTATACAATTTTCTGCACCAGGTCATCCACCCTGGAGCTCCTCCACCCTTGGCCCTAGAAAGAGGTATCCATTCTCCGGTCCAGGACCGTTCCCTTGGACCATGGCAGGCGGAAAGGTTAAAGCATCTCACGGCTTTTTTCCCATTACACCGTTACTTATCAAAAGTATACTCTGAATGAGTTGGTTACGTATCATGAGCGCTGTCATCCTTATCTCGAGTATTGGAGAAACAATGGAGTGGCCCCCCCGAACTGGAGTTTCACCCTCAACGCACAACCCAGACTCGATCCGGTCAGCGCGCGGCGAGTAAAGCAGCGCCAATTGCACGAACTAAATTCCGCTCTTGGTATACAATGGACTGAGAATCATTTACACGAAGAACCATCGTTAAGTGCCCATCATACTACTTCTGTAGTTACAGTTACAAGCTCATCAGGGAAATAATCATGCGCGTATTTCTTGCCAGAACGCATGTAAAATTGATATTTTTGGCGCTGACTTTGTTTCCTATTATCATCAATTGTGAAACAAAATTTATAGAACTGCATCTTCCTGAAGAAAAACTTTACTTCGGTTAATGACCATTTTTGCTAATACGACCAGAATGTCACTCATTTTATTAACTTCAGAACTGCCCTATCATACGTGTAAGCATGAATGAAAGTAAATGGTGGAATGCTAAAAGTTAAAAAGACTAATGCAGACCAACGAAAAAAAAAACGCGATGAAACAATTCAAAAGAAACGTAACAGAACAAGAAAAAGCTAACAAAAATATTTTCAAAAATTGTAGATTTCTTGTCCGAAATGTCTCGTCCTTTGCTGTGAATTGATTCACCCCCTCGAGTGTACCTCGCTATGGAAAGTTAGAAGAGCACGCAAAGGATGACAAAGAACAGATCAGTCAAAATATCACTTCACATGATGTATAGCGCAAAGAGACGGTCTGATGTCATTTCTGACGGGTCCGTATATCACAGACATATAACGATGGAATCTCAGCCGGCCTGGATAGAGTGACTATGCTTACTTCTGCCATACTAATACAAATGAGCTCTTAGCTTTTGCCGAGAGTGCAGAGATCTACGCCACCCATATATTCATGTTCGCTGTCACTCCTGAGGGAGCATACGATAAGAACGGAAGTCGTTGAAGGGAAAAGTTACCCAGTGGAGAGATAGGCAGTCCTCCCTAAAGGTGCGGCATGACACGAAATTCGCATCGAAGGATTTGCCTCCGGCGTTTAGCAAGGCCTTTCGCGCCGCTCAATTGGGGGCGTATTGACGCGGACCCACCTCTCGCCGCTCGCGTCTCGTACCTGAGTCTCTAACATTTAGCAAAGAGAGCGTTAACGTTAAAGAGGCAGCGCGAGGTTATCGCAAATCAAGGGCCGAATAGGCGGTCCTTTTTCTCGGCTTTTTCTTCTGGCCGACGACCTGACATCTTTAGCTTTATTTCCAATGGGTTCCCTTTTCATCGTAAAAGCCGTCTTTACAAATGTCACCTGGGTGCGGAATCATGAATAGCTGCCTGTATTCCTAGAGTCATGGGATCCATGCAGACACGGCTGACGCCCAGTTGAGAAGACTAGCGCTTCCCTGTGTCGCGTGAAGCGTTTTGGTCCTGACTCGCACGGATACAGCCACGTTTTTATAGCTAGTACTAGATCAGTCAAACGAAATGAGCGCTCTGACGGGAATGGCCGAGTCGTGAGCCGAGCATGCACTTAATTTGGATAGCTTCGAATCACTATAAACACGCATTTAAAACAATGTCTCAAAAACTGATGGCAGTCATTGTATGTGGTGGCAATTGGCGCGCACAGGCTGGAAATTCATTCCTGTATCGAATTTCTTCCGGATGTAGCCTTCCATCTCTTGAAAGCGAGTAATTGATACTGGCCTGGTCTTCAAAGGTCAAAGGGTTTTCTGTAGGCGAAATCATTCAAGCTCCGTTTCTTTTTAACTTTAAAAAAGAAGTCATGCTGCGCCGACTTTCTTCATCCTTTTAAGACGATTAACGCTGGAAAAACTGTCATTTCAAAACTCAGAGTGGGTTAGTGATGCACGAAGAAAGAGAAAAACAGGAAATGGTCCAAACCGAGAAATGGTACCCACTTCTTGCTCAGTTGATTGGTGCACCTTGACGACTCTCATCGCTGCTGCCCTCTTTAACATGTACTTCTCTTTCTTAGATGTTCGAACCACACGCACGGAGTATCGGCCTGGCTGCCGAGTGACTAGATAGACGGGGCATTACACCGGCCAATCGCACCAAATGAGCATCGCTAGAGCTGTCGCAGTTAATTTTTCATGTCCGATTACGTTAGGTAGTGCTTCAGGTCACGTCTCTCCAACAGGCATTTACATCTTCTACTGTATCTTATTGTGAATTGTCCCTTAGAGAATGTTCCGGGCTAGGAACGATAAGGGAGGCATGGAGAAATTAACGCTGCGCGCTAAATTGAACAATTTGCTGAATATGTTGTATTTACATTATGCCAATGAATGTCCCATTATATGAAGCACTGAGCGGCATACAGTACGTTTTGTAGCAGGCTTCTTGTCGGCCATGCTTTCATAGTTACTCCCATCACATAGGCAATAGAGCGCTTTCGGTGCTTGACAAGCCAGCGAAATAGTTCTACAACTTTATTTCAGGGCAGAACTGTAAGGCATGCCTTTTCCTTTTGGAACCAGTCACTGAGATTTGAACTTTCTCAATACTTAGAAGTGCTATTCATTACGTCCCTAACGCCCATTGATCTTACATACTACTGTATTGGCATAGTGATTTATGAACCTCATTGATACCTCATCCGTTGTCCGTCGCTGAATTGCTTGTCGTCACATTTCGTGATGGAACAATCGCATTCTGTGCACACTTACAGAGCGCCGCAGCTGAGCATCGGCTCGAGCATGAAGGTAGTGGCTCTGAAACGAAGTGCCAGCGATCTGGAACAGCATCATGGCCGTGGAATCTGCAGTCGATCAGCTCCGAAACGGGACTGCATATGTGAGAAATGGAAGCATGTATGAGCTGACTATTGCAAATCAATGTCCAGTCAACACTCTCAGAGATCGGTGAGGCGCTTCAGTCATACCTTCATCTTCAGCTGCACCATAGAATTTTTGAACGTCATCAGACAGATGCGTCGGGGATCAGCTGATTTTCAGGCTACTGTAATGAATGCTGTGGAATTGAAACAATCATTTATCGGGGGAAAAGGGCGCTTTTTCATTGAAAACGATCTCAATGGCTGACCGCCAGGCCCTTTTCACGGCGTTTGCTGAGTTTCGCAGCAAATTCATAGTGAACTTTCCAAATGACATACTTTACTTGTCTTGCACGCTGACCTTTTTCACAATACACTTCCGGTCATGGTATTCATGGAATTGAGAGTAATGTCAGAACCGATAGCTGGAAATCCTGCTGTCATCTATTAAAAACTCGCATTTCGTACGAGCCAATTACTAAGTTTTCTGTGACGAATATAAAGGTCTAGGAATATGCCTGATCTCTGAAGGTTCTCGATTGAATTTTCACCTTTCGTGCTAGTCTTTATTCAAGAAGCCTGCCGCCCTTAATCGGCTGTTTACTGTAGTACTTGAATTGTCTTCTGAGGCTTCGCTCTCACTTCAGGACTGCCTCAGGCCACGCTGTCGAGCTCTGATCGCTGCGCCGATGATGAACGTGCTTCATCGTAACACATAACATTATGGTTGTGTATGTTTATGAAAACTTAGGGCATGTTTATATGATGACGAGCAATCTATCCCACTATGTGACGTCATCGCCGACAGATTCACACTGCCCCCTTTTTGGACTTCATCAGACACTGCTTTTCCAATCATTGTATCGATTACCAACTAATTCCTTTTTTTTTTTGTAAAACCCTAGCACAGGTATGCCTTCGAGATGATCTCTAGGGATAGGGATTCTGACTTAAGAGTTCATTCCATGATTACGATTAGGGACTGTCCCACCGCTTAAGGGGTTGTCAATAGTCCTTAGCGGAGAGGTTAGCGCCATTCTTGCGACGGACGCCCAAATACCCTTACGCACACGTTGCGTTGTCTGGGTGTGGTTCATCAGGACAGAAGGCGACTTTTTCGCGTTTCGCACCGCGAAACACGTTCGTTGGGGAATTCGATCACGCATGACTCGCTACTGGACTCGTATTCAGTGATGGATCAGCGGTGATGAGGCTCCCTCAGTAGAGCATGTGCGCGCTGTGAACGGCGAGAAATAGTCGCTTCTGCACCTAAGGAATCACACTGACGGCGGTCCTGCTGTCTTACTCGTCCTGTGCTTTCTTCTATTACCAATCTTTTTTTGCCTCTTTTGCTTTTCTGCTACTGCGACTGTAGCCTCTCTTAGCTTCACAGAATCATTAGAAAAAGGAACATAAAAGCTGCTTTCGCTACTGCTTCCTTCTCTTCTTTTTAAGAGATCAGCTAGCAGCTAATGCTTCTCTTTGTGCGAAATCAGCCTGCATTCGCGATCGCGGATTGCACCTTTGGCTCTCAAGATGTCACGGATCCTTGTTTTTTAGAGGGCTTCTGTTTTTTAGAACTCTTTCGTTTAAAACACCTCGTCTCTCACTAACAAGGGAGGTCGTTTAGGGTGTGCCAAGCTTTTTCAAAATGGTTTCTTTGCATGACATTGGGGCACATATGGGGACCACAGAAGCATGGTTCATTTTTCCTGAACGGCTCTCTGAATACCAGAAAAGGGGTCCCTAGTTCGATTCCTCGTGGTGACAAGTTTTTGCATTTCGTGTTGACGTTTCCAAATTCGCGCAAAATGGAGTTAGCATGAATAATTAGTACCAAATTCATGATTAGGAACGTCAGTAACCCTTACAAATAGACTTTGATTGAAAAACTGGTGAAAAAGGTGTGACTAGGGACCCCCTTTTCTGGTATTCAGAGGGCCGTTCAGGAAAAATTAACCATGGTTCTGTGGTTCCCGCATGTGCCCTATATCATGCAAAAGACCGTTTTGAAAAAGCTTGGCACACCCTGAAAGACCTTCCTTGTTAGGTCGAAGGATCAAAAATTAATCGAGAAGATCAAATTCAAAATAAGAGCCATTCCTTGAGAACTATTCTGAAAAAATAGTCTGCTGAGGAAGTCGCTAGCTGTGTAAAAAAAGCTCACTTTGCATTTTTCATATAAGGGACGCCATGCAAACGAGGGCCGCTAAATGGACTTCTTCCACTGTTTCTATGCACTATGTAAATAATGGCTTGCCAGCATATGGGATCTCTGTTTGACGTCTCACGAAACCTGCCCCATATCTTGGCGTATCAAACACTTCTCTGAGAGAAAGCTCTGAGAATGGCAAGTGCAAGAAAGAGAGCTATTGAATTTCCAATAGCACATGACCATTGCAGTTTCCACGCCACCCTCCTGGTTGTTTGTATTCACACCACTCGACGACTTCCGTCTATGCAGTGGCGAGACGATAGTCGCTCTTCTAGTCGCTCCTCCACCTCGAAGAAATTCCAATTTGTGAGCGGTAACGAAGAATTTGAGCAACATGAGTTTGGCTGCTTCTGCTTTTCAGTGAAGAGTTGCAGCCAATCGACCGCTGTCCATAATTTCCTTAGTTGGATTGCATCAGCACCTCATTAGAGGACTGCCGTCACACGTCACTTTGTCATCGTTTCAAAGTGACTTCCTTGCTCGCGTTCAATGCTCTTGAATGCACTCGACGGCAGTCCTTCAGAAGACAACCGTCCTTCTCCAATGAAGTCCTTTCCCATTTCTTTTTCACTCTGAAAAGTACATTTTCCTCGGAAGCCAGCAGTAGTTGTGAATTCATTAAGTGCATCTGAATTGTGAATGCGTTCGTTCCGCACAACTTTTGACGAAATTCCCCGACGGGAAAGCTGCTTTTTGGCCGTCACAGCGCCGCAGGTCATTAGACTTGTTTTCTTTAGCCACACCGCTCCTCTGTCGTTGAACGCCTCAACATCATTTACATAGGCACCTCGCGTTCCTCCTGCTCGACGACATCCACGCCATGTTCTTCACTAAGAGGCGGGGTATTCGGCATGCATTGAGTAAGAGCACTGGTTGCTGACGAAGTTGTATCGGTGACATCCGCACGCTTCCTTTTTCCTCTCTCCGCCCTCAGGATATTTGTCTATCTAGCCAGCTTCGCCTTCGCAGTGCTCACAAATCTTGCCCTTATAATTACCGCTGCCGCTGCTACCGCTTCCGCATGATTTATAGAGAAAGTACGCGATAATAAGGGGGTATCGCTGAAAGGAGGGCTGGCATTTCTCGTAGAGCAATGTCGACACCCAGAGATACCTCTCCCCTCCCCCCGTTTCCTTGTGCTATCTCCGTTTTATGATCACATGCCTCAGTCTAAATGAAAATGCATTAATCGTTGATCTGCAACATTAGACTGACGGCTCCGTGAGGCTTCTTGCTCCGCTCGCGTATGTATCACCTCGCTTGATTTCCTCTGGTCAGGGAAACGTCACAGTAACGTCACTGTAGTTGGTCTTTGAGCAGATCTTCGTGTGTACTTCTTTTGACTTTTCTGTTGACATGATTTTAGAAGACTAGGCCTTCTGTGTCCGTTTTAGGCAATCAGGTTTCCTGTGAAGGGCACACAATTCGGTGTTTATTCCTGTGTAGCTCATTCACTATTGATAGAGCGCCTTGCCTGAAAGTGAGGCGAGCGCTACTTGGGCGCAATTTTACACTGAGGCCGCTTCTTTTGTCTGAAATTTTTTTTTCGGTTCTGCAGTTGTACCCGAACCATTTCTTGAACTCATCCAGTTCCTATAGAAATTTTGAGAGGGGTCTATTCCAGTTAGGGGGCATCATGATGCAGTTTTTCCAGAAAGCTAGGGTAACTCCGAGCCAGGGGGAGTGTAGCCAGTCTAGGGGTGGGGGTGAGGGCAGTCACTTGACATGCGTGAAAAGCTGGAATGTTCGAGTTCACACTAGTTCGCCGAGAAACTGCATCATGATGCCCCCTAACTGGAATAGACTTTTGAGAGCTTCTCAGAAGCGATTGTTTCTGTCAAGTTGCCTGCGGCACTTGGCTGCAGGTTATCATCCAAGGGCTGCACTCTGATAAAATGCCTCCCTCTTCGATCATGCCATTCGTTTACTATTCACATCGTTGTCGTGGTTTCCGTCTGCTATCGGTTTGTCCTAGACTTGGGCTGTGTTTCACTGCAGATGCAGCTGCGGTGTTGACGATGATGAAGACGACGCATGCGGACGCCGCCGCCACTGCCGCTGCCCGACGTAGCTCGAGGCATTCCGAGACCCTAATCTATTCGGCGCTTTTCCGAAAAAAATTCGCCAAGGTCTTCGGCTTGGACACCAAGGCGCACAAGTGCATTCAAACGTGTCTCGAGTCCGAATCACCTCAGGTAAAGGCCTTCTGAGCGCACTCCGCTTCTCTATGATAAAATGCCAAATGATAACTACTTCTTTTTGTTTTTCTTTCATACTGAACTACTTGAAATTTTTGTGTGAATCAATTTGTGAATCAATCTTTATTTGATTCATATTCTTCCTGTAATCCACAGTAATTCTTCTTCTGAAGATTCCTTCTGAATGAAACATCGTTAAGCTTTCGAATTTGTGCAAATTTGTAGCATTCGGTCGTCTGGCAAAGTGTCAGGCATTACCAGCGATAGTTACCCTATCCACAGGGTCTAATAGGTCAAACTGTGAAGAATCAAGCTATAGATGCTATAAATTCGAAAGCGTAATCGAGTGCGAGTCTTAGCTTTGGGCCTAGTTAGCTGTGAGCCCGATGTGGCTCCTTAGAAAGTTCTCAGACGGCTTAGGACAGCGCAACTACAGGAGATGCCTTTTCATTTTGGGTGTTCGCTGCTTCGAAGCAATCAAGCCTTTCGGAGCATTGTAATTGGATTGCAACATCGTATAAACTGTAGAAATCTAATTTGCAAAGTGATCAAATGGCCTCAGCGATGCTGGATGGGTTGCTCTGAAAATTGAGTATTTCTACTGCCTAATGAAAAACTGCTGTGAGTGCTCAAGCTTTCTGCTTCTCAGTTCATTGCCGATCTCCAATTTGGCTCTCTCAACGTAACTATAGTTTATTGAGTTATACGTTACTAGAAAAAAATAAGGCAGGAGTCATTTTGTGCGGTATACCTGACACACCTGCCCGAAGGGCCGAGATTGGGACTGACCCAGGAATTTTCGAATTCAGCATGAACTATGAAGGAGACCTACGTCATACGATAAAGTCTGACACTGTTTACAAATAACACTTAAAATGCTATTTAACTGGCTCTAAGAAAGGTAGGTGTAGCTCTTCATGTTTGCAAAAAACGTTACTCTAGCTGTGCTTAGCTGTGAGATGACATTACTTTTGCCTGCTTACTTACTTATAAGTTAACTGGGTGCTATTACGAATCTAGACTCGTTTTGTCGAAGCAACAGCGCCCGTGTGACTGTCATCAGGTAAGCCGCCTCACAACTGTTTTTGTCCAACTGAAGTCATAATTCCTTGGAAGTCCCACGTAGCATTTAAAAATGTTCCATGTACTTGTGACGCAGCGCTCAGGATTCTACTCGATACTTTAGTTCTCAATAATATTCATGAGATTTAACATTCCTGAGTGATAATTGAAGGTGCCCCTAACTCCAATAGCCAGTCAACAAGATTAAATCCTTTACATAAACTACTTAATTAGCTAGTCACTGTCTCGCCTTGGTTTATGATTTGAAATTTAGGAGCAGCTCCTGAATTAGCACTGCTCGCAAATATTCATTTATCCTCTGCGATCAACGGCTAGTCATTCGTACTGGCTCATTTTGTGGGCACAAACAGTGTCACCCTCGTGGGTCACTGCGCCCTCAAATGAGGAGCTCCTTCGGGAATGCTTTAACCCATTCGCGACCGCGCAGGATTGCGCAGTAGCAGCAGCGTCAGGAGATTTTTCTTCAACTACACATCCGATGAAAGAGATATCCTCTGCCAGGCTGGCTAATTAGCACGTAGAAGATTCATTCATCCAGGAAGAAAACTTTCTGATGTATTTCTATTCAAGACCCTGTCAGTCGACAGTAATCACCTAGTGTCCCGGTGAGAGCTTTGTCAGCCACCGGTGGCTGACATTGTCACGAGTGGGTTAATAAGGAACGTGGAAGTCTCGGAATGTGGTAGTTACCTTCATCGAGCTGATGATAGCTGCATCTCACTCTTCTCTCTCGTATAACTTCGTATAATGTGGCTGAGATGTTGTTCCAGGAAGATCAACTACGCATATTACTCCGACCTGCACATCAAGACCTATGATTCAGAACTTAATGCATTGTGCATTCCCAAATAAAGTTGCGAAGAAATCGAATAAAGACCCTAGTATTCCTTTCATTCTCGATGCTTGACTTAATTCCTTCTGATCTACTTACAGCGCCTTGCGGGAGGCGAGCGGCGGTGCTTGGCACCTACATCGTTCTGCAGTCAGACGCTCATCATCACAAGGCGCCTGTGTGAATCAGACAGCTAGAGAGGGTCTGTTCGAATGAATCTCCTGAAGTAAGGCAACTCCTATCTGATAGTAACAAAAAACTTTCATTGACAAATGGAACCGTTTGCGCGAAGGTCGTAGAGTCCTGATAAGATCCAGATCGCATACGCCCAAACGAAGCCAACATTTCGTCTGAATGCTTCATTTAGGAAACTTGTTTTGGGAGGACACACACTTTCACAAAGTCACGGAGCACAATGAAGCGATGACATCCTTGGGATTTCGTTACCTTGCCACAAAGAAACTCGCCTACTAAGTCACATCCGCAACACCACGACTTTCCAATAGAAATATGACGGCATGTCGCCTCCAGTAGTGAGATTCGTCAAAGAGCCATTTTACCACAATTATTATCCTAATTGATAGTAGTGCAGTGTCTAGAACGACGTTGACCATCTGCGCTGTCGGTGAGATCAATCCCCTGTGGCTAATCAGGAACCCTACCTCTGCACTCTCGATTAATCCCTATTATCTGGTTCCAGCATTGTTTGAACAGATTGGTACTGTAATTATTTGAACAGAAAACGAAGGAGTTAAGAAGCTCCTCAGTTGATGATTCCAACAACAGACTCCTGCGGTGTTTTAAGAATACTAGCGCTCAAGTGGCTCTGAAATTCCGAATGGGAATGCTTGGTGGTCTGAAGGGATCAGTCAAGTTCAGCACTGTTGCCCTTTGTACTCTGTTGTTCGCTGACCTTTACTTATCGTACAATGTCAGTCTCAATACAATTCTCGATGAATGCTATAACATTTTTTATAAACAAACCACTTACATATGTATGATGATGTTTGACCTGTATATTGGCACGACGACGACCTTATACATATATCGGGATGACGACGGGGTTCCGCTTTTCAATCCCTCAGTGAGTCTCGATTAGGACGTCGTCGATGCCATCTACAATTCCAAGCGGAGGTGGGCCGGTCATGTGGCTAGACTCACCGATGATCGCTGGACGAAGAGAGTGACTGACTGGTACCCAAGGGGAAAAACAAGGCCCAGAGGCAGACCCCCCCGATGGGCAGACCCTCTCGTAAAATTGTACGGCCAGCTGTGGCGCAGAAGAGCCCGAAGCAGAGCGGCCTGGAAGATGTGCGACCTGCGTTTCTGGCGTGCCCGGGGCGAGGTCGAGACGTAAGAAGTAAGTAAGTAGAGGCTGGGCTGCATACTGTAGCTCTTCACCAATGAGTGACAATTTCCTATGGAAAATCTTGCAAGAATGACGCTGACGCTGCTACGGCTATTGACGTCACATCATTAGTAGGACCGTAAGCTTCATTTTGCAGCAAGCCTACTGTTCTGTCTCTGGGGATTTATCAGAGAACTAATAGCATTCCGAGGTGGTCTCAGAGAGAAGAAGTGGGTGGTCTGCCGTTCAAGAGCCCCAGAAAGCATCGACAAATTTGCGAGAGGCCGCAATGGTCTTTCTATCTATCCAGTTTTTCGAAATTATTCTCCCACTTCCTCTTCCTACTCCAACGAACAGTAGACAGGTAAATTTTGGCGTACTTACAAGTGAGATGGGAGGAAATTATAGTCGAACCTCCAATGAGATGAGCTATGCGACCCCACCAGGGTTATCCGTCACGCTCGCACTTCTCAAAAATTTTGCGATCACCCCCCACCACCATCAGTCTTAGAATATACGCTCCTCCAAATACAAAGATATACTAAATACGCACCTTTCACCTTCCCTGACTCAACAACCTTCATAAAGTCCTCAAATATGGTCTTTTGCTACATTGTTTCTATATGTAAATTTTTTGATTGCGAGACCGCTCGACACAAGCTCGAACCCCGGCCCATTTTTTGCGAGCAAAAACCTCGCCTGTCGATGCTGAGGTTTAAAGCGGTGTAATTTGGTATTTGAAAAGCGCAAAACCCCACCAGTTTGCCCCTAAATTCTCTGCTACCTATCGTTAAACCTTCACCAATTCTCGGAAAAAACTTATTCCAACATCACGACAACCCTCATCAGGAGCTTCCCGTCACCTCATATTCTCCAGTTGTAAATTACTTGCACACCAACGGTTATACGCCAGCCCTTTTTCCTGAAATTCAATAGATATCGACCCCTCCTGTTCCGATAGTGATACAAAACGTTGATCTTGATCTTATTGGAAGTGTCACGCCCTGTGAACTCCTATCATTTACTCTGCAGCTATGCGGATCACCTCTATAGCTTACATAACCTTACTCCGTGATGACGAGCAGAAATAAAATATGCCCCTAATCGCATTGCCCGCCCTATTTCTTTTTTTTCATTCTTAAGAAAAAGGAAGGCCTGCCTATCCTGCTTCCAATGCGGCGGTATGCTTCTTTTCTTGCATCTTCTAACTCCTCCTAGGTACCGTAATAACTGTGAGCACCTGAAGGCTGCAGAAGAAGAAGCAAGGTTTATAGGAGCGTGTATCACTCTTCAGGCTTATCCATCGAGCCAAAAGCAACAAGAAGGAAGCGCGTGCATAGCGCGTGGAAGGGTAAAGAACCGTTATAGTGGGCCGCAGTGTGTGCTGTTTTTGCTAGACAGGCTAGTTCGAAGCTGAAATCCGTCGCAAATGCAGGAACACATCCGGCATTGGTGTTGTTGTGAACCTAATTGATGTAGTTAGGGCGACATTGTGTTATTCTATGAGCTGTTTACTTTTCACGGTACGGCAAGAGAAGAGCTTTTACGTGTGCCGTGTACGTCGCCCATTCTCTGCAACTTTCTTCGTTAGCTTTAGCACTACACAGGCTTCTCAGCAATGCTTACTGGAAGGAATATCTCGCCCCACGTCATATATCTAGTGAGGCAAAATTACTGGTCCAATATTTTATGATTTTTTTTGCTAAGGGGACAACACAAAATTTATCGGCTGTCTCCAAATGATTGAATTCCATAAAGTTATTCCTACTTTTGGCAAACGCTTCGCTTTCGGCACGCAGTTACTTGTCCTCGATTTCTCCTCACAATCTCAATGGCACTTTTCAATAGAGTCCAAATTTGGGTAATTGATAGAGTACGCTCCTCTCCAAGGCGGCTGATTAGGGAAAATGCAGCACTGAGTGGAGGCAGCGAGGGCCCGGCAAACAAATCATCTTTTTTTACTCGGTTGATATTGATTGCAACATGTTCATGCAACACATGATAAACATCTTTTCCATTAAATGCTGTTCTCATACAAACATTTTCAATTTTCACGTTTTCAAACATTTTCTGATACCCTCGAAAAATGTCCAATTTTTTGAAGGAG
>MU869148.1:0-10068 GCA_036418205.1 Ostertagia ostertagi
AAAAATCTTCATCCGCCATCGCCTAATTTCGCCCTTTTGACCTTATTCGGACCCTGATAACGGCGCTCATCCGGTAAGGGGGGGGGCATTGTGATGCAACGTCAAGTGGCTGCCCTCACCCCCACCCCCTGACTGCCTTCACTCCCCCTGGCTCACGGGGTCCCGTACTTCGAGAAACCTGTGCGCCAGGGGGAGTGTAGGCAGTCTAGGGGGGGGGGCAGCCACTTGATGCCCCCCTTACTGGATGAGCGCCTAATAACTGTAAAAATATACGTATTCTAAACAAAATTCGACACAATTGGCCCATTGCTGCCGCACTCTAAAAACTGAGCCGGATTTTTATCGGAAATTTGGCCATCACTGTGGATTTGGCTTGAAGATGTCTCTTGAGGTATTTTTCAACTCGTAGAACACGAATAGTGCATCAGTTTAGCGCGAAAACGCCAGTCGCCCGCACCACAGGCGCCAAGTGAACCCAAGGGTGTACGCCCGTGGCGCAGGCTGCAAGCTCACTCACAATAACTGGTATGATATTCGTGTTCGGACGAGAATGTTCCAGCGAATTTGGTGATCCGAAAGGGGTTCGGCGCCCTTTGGCGCCGACACTTACGGCGCTAAGGCCAGGTGTTTTCGCGCTAAATGAATGGATAGTCTGCTTTCAACATTGTGAATCAAATGGCCGTATACATAAGAACACATAAATAAATAAATGAATTAATTAATTAATATGAAATACATAGTGAGCACTCGATATTAGCTGTTTCTAGGTATGTTACGCGTTTATACTCCGCACGATTCGTCAGTTCAAAGAGGAGAACGGGACGCTGAACAACGAAGACACTCGGCGAGTGCATCGCAGTTCAAAGAAGGCAAGTGACTGCAGCAGCGGCAGCAGGTAAGAATCAGTAATTTGTCGAATCTGATCAATTGCATTTGTGAATGTTTTTAGACGATGGCGAGTGCAGGCTATGAGTCGACACAAGTATATCTGATGGATGCGGCACAGCTGTCTGATTAGTTGACTTCTTTTCATGCCTGTATTCCGGCATTTCAGATTGTGCTTTCTCCATATCAATCACCTCATCGAAATCACTCATAGCCAGCAACTTTTGATGACGATAGGTGGCTTCAAGGTACGGATTCAATGCTCGTGAGAGCTTTTGAGCACCTTCAGCGTGCAGACCGATGTGCTAGACCCATAAGGTCTATATAGCTTTGGCCGAAAATTTGGTTACACCTTGAATTCGCTCTAGAATGCGGGCGTTTGAAAAGAGGCTTAACTGAGACGATGTATTGTTTTTTTTTCTCTAAAATCATCACGACAGAATTACCAGAGGTCGTACTAGTGGCTGAAAAAGACATGCACAGAATGACGTGCGATGAGCTAGTGTTCAACAAAGAAAGCTACGGCGATGCCAGAAGGAACAAGTGGCGCTACGGCAGTGTGAGATGCGTTCCGGACAAGGCGTAAACCTGTCGTTGGACAATGTCCAACGAAGGGGGTGGCGGTCGTATTTTTGACGACGGGGTAGGAAAGGTGTGGAGGGTTGTATTTCGCGAGGAGCGAGGTAGCGTCAATGTTACAGTAAGGGAATGGATGTTCATGGAACGGAGAGTGGATTATTTGTAGG
Source organism: Ostertagia ostertagi (assembly GCA_036418205.1). Taxonomy (NCBI): domain Eukaryota; kingdom Metazoa; phylum Nematoda; class Chromadorea; order Rhabditida; family Trichostrongylidae; genus Ostertagia; species Ostertagia ostertagi. The sequence continues at coordinate 1,632 of MU869148.1, forward strand.
TGGGCTTTTGGGTTGAGTGCGAAAATTTTGCCGCACGTTCGATATACCCCCTCCCCGCCCTCCCGCTCAACGGCAATTTCGGAGGGAAAAGTGGGCGAAGTTGGCTGTGTCGCACTGATCTTCAAAGGAAGGATGGTAGGTCGAAGTGGCCCGTATAAAATGAGATGTATACCCTGATGCGTCTTCTAGACGCTGATTCCAAATCTGCCTTCCAAATCTGCTAAACGGCTCTCCGAACGGAGTTATGAAGCGTAATAGCTCAGTGGTGATGGTCCGGGGTGGCAGGTAAAGCTCGAAGCTTTTACCTGCCACCCCGGACCATCACCACTGAGCTATTACGCTTCATAACTCCGTTCGGAGAGTCGTTTAGCAGATTTGGAAGGCAGATTTGGAATCAGCGTCTGGAGACGCATCAGGAGGTATACATTTCATTTCAAACGGCCACTTCGACCTACCATCCTTCCCTTGTAATCAAAACTAGAGGATTGCCCCCTGGCAGGCGAGGATGGTGGAGGATGGTGAAGGGTCAACCCTGAGGGGGTGATCGTATCGAGGCTCTTAGAGGGGAACGGAGGTCAGAAAATTCTCGAAGTTAGGTCCAGGCGTTACGGTTGACATTTGTTCCGACAATTCTACGACGACAAATCGATCTTCAGCTCTCCGTAACTTGTTAGTTGAGAATTCATGTAAGAACAATGAATCAAATATCACTGCAATCTGAATGGACGCCTAGGATGCATGGCGTATCTCCAACGGGGATTACTTTATGCTGTATACTTCAACTTTTTATCATTGGAATTTCTTTGATTTAAGGTGTTCATCGGTGTTCATTCGGTATGTCAACCATTATGTTACTTTCGGATGACTGAGTTTCGGCGGTTAGCATGCTGCTTGCCCAGAATGCCCTGGAATCGTTCTCGAAGTTTCTCGCAACTCAACAGGTCATACGGTAAGCAGTAATTTTCGCGGTGTTTTTCTGATATCTCGTCTGGACGAGCCATTTTTCGTGAACTGACTAGCGCTGACTAGTGATACACAAATTCGTGACCAACATTTAGGTGGAGAAGCTTCCAAATTATTGGAACACTACCACAAGAGAAGAAAATCATTGCGCCTTTGACTGTAGATGCATCCCTGCCATAAGCACTTTCCACCGTTCTAGCTATATGCTTACCTGCTCTGCTGTTGGAAGAAGCTGAACTGAACCTTCGCGCTCCCCCTCCTCCTCAAGTGAAACTCAAACAATTTGTTGCACCTTTTTTTGGAAATATTCGGAAGTTCGGGAAGTTTCCGCCGTTTTTTTAGTAACTCTCTTCAAAAACGCCTTCATAGTTATTGTGGACACAACAGCTGGCGATTGAAATCGCCTCAAAATTTCCCGTGCGTAGCACATGTCATCTCTCTGGCCACAAAATGACCAAGATTATTCGGTGTTTTTGTAAAGGCATACGTTGGACGTTTATCTAGTAGTGGCGTGCGCACTGTGTTCCGCCTCGCCAAAAACACAGGGGCGTTATAACCGCTGGTAGCAGTAACCTGAAATTAAGCCGCAAGGTAGTGGCGAAGTGAGGTACAACTGAAGATTTTCGCGGGTGTCGCACCCTTTACGCCGGTATGAATCACAACGAAGCGAGCGCGGCTGTGGTTTGGGACTTAACAGTTGGGGGGGGGGGGAGGGTGTGGGGAAGGGGGTCTTTCAAGGGAGCACGCCCCCCCACTTTTTGAAACTGTTTCATTACTGTAGGGACCCGTGTAGGAAACAGAAACACCATGTTTCATTTTCGCTGAACGGTTTTAGCGGTGCCAAAAAAAAGAGCATAAAGCACTGTTAATGGTTCGATCCCCCGTGACGACTAAGTTTTGCATTTGGGTTGATGGCCTGGTGGTGTTTGCCCATGCATGCGTGAAATTCGAAATGAAGATCGGTCAATTCATGTGCTAGGACCATTTTCAAATTCAACAAGAATTTAGTCACGTTGCATGGCGAGTCGAACCAAAAGGGTCATTCAGACTCTTTTTTGATTTACTACTTGAACTGTATCAGCGAAGCACCGGTTTTGTAGGTCTATAACATGCGCACTGACGGTATGCCCGAAAGTTCGAGTTTCAAAGCGCGGCAGGGCCTGAAAGACCCCCTTGTTAAGGTGGATCGCACATGTGTATAAGCAGCAGCGTCTATTTGCGTCATGGCCAGTAACTGGCATCGACACCGCGCCGTTGTTAGAAACGCTTCCGATCAAGAAGGCTATACCGAATAAATAGGAAATGTGGTAATCACGAAAAGCTCCTGAATCAACAATATACGATGTAGACTGCCCCAGTAAATTTTACATTGAGGGCTAACCATGCAACAGATCTTAAATGTACGCGTGCGTCCGCTGAGCGGTGACCCCTCTGACCTGCACCCACTCTCTGATTTTGCATCCTCTCAGTGAGAGCTCTCATAGTATATCACGTTTTTTGTAGCCAATACACGATCGGTGATAAGAGATGAGGATTTGTTGGAGCCACCGGAGTCGCCACTCAACAGTGAACCGCTGCTGGTTAAGGAACGCATTAGTCCGGTAGGCACTACGCTTTATCATGTAACCCCAGTCATAACACTTGTGTTTACTAATTCCATTTAGGCGCTCGAAATATCGCTGTCAGACGCGTGGCCACGCAAAAAGTCCACGTCGTTCCGAACTATCAGCAATGGTACGCAGGTGAAGTTGTTTGCCAATTGATACACTCTGTCTACGTAGCCGAACGAAGTTTGCTTCTTGAAAGACGTCGTGAAAAATGAAAGAGAAAATATAAAATGAAAGCAGAAGGTCAAAACTTGGTCTTTAATTCCGCAATAACTTCAGGAGCAAAAAAAGGCCGTCGCAAATAATGTCCAGCTTGAAATGGATGCGATAAGCTACGGTTCAAAGCTGTCAGATCTCTGAATCTGAGAGTGCCATATCTCGATCTCATGTGCAAAGTCTTCTCATCGCGTTGGTCTCCTCTTCTTCAGCCATCGATAGTCTTTTTTCGCTGTGCTTTTGAAATCATGTATGTAATAAAGATGTTATCTATGCTTTGATCTTTGCAAGTTGAAAACAGCCGTGGTCACTGATCAACCATGGCCATCGATTGGTTCTTCAGTTTATCGCCACGATCTCTGGTCAGCGGATCTATCGGTCACCATTACACAACTCCAGTCATATCAGTTCCTTTTCCTTCGCAAGATCCCTTTCGAGAGCGACCATCGGTCATCGAGTTATTTGAGGGCGCCCGCTTATCCCATTGTTATCGTCAACATTCCTCCACATCGATCGAACTCTCTTATCAAGGACAGTGGTGTCATCTACTCGTTTTCTCAGCTCTTGAGTCGAGCGTGATGTTTTCCTGCTTACCTCTATTGTTATTTTAGTACGGCTATTTGAAAAGTGGTCTTCTAGTATCTCAACGGTTCTTTTTGCCATCTCCAAGTTACTTCCTAATCGTCACTGGTTAAGTCACTGGTTTCATGCCTTTCACAGGGTTAAAACAATTGGATGAGATGTGCTAATTTTGCGAGGTAGCCTTAGAGTCCAGTACAGATGACAACGTGTTTTTAATCCTTTTGAAAGCGAAATCTCGAAAATTTCAATTAGGCTTTGGAAGATAATACCAAGTGGTCTCGCCTGGAATTCTAGCAAGATTAAGACGGCAAAGTGAACTTTTTCACTTCATCGTGTAGACTGAGGTTCCACCGCTATTCACGACACAGGAGCCAGTGCTAATTGACATTAGTTAACCATATTCCATTAACTAATTAATCAATAAAGCAACTACTTATTTGGTTGACCGGAGCATTAACAGCAAAGCGTACTTATAGCCGCACTTAATATTGACGGAATGAAGCGAGCATTTTGAGGCACGTCTGCTTTGAAGAGAGCAAGAGCCATTATTGTGCCTTCGAAATCAAAGTGTTACATAGGTTAGCAAGAAAGTTCTGCGACACTCTTTCTCAAAATTTTCTTTTTTTCTGAAAAATTCATAGGTAACATTTATGACTACCAAATGATAGAGCATTCTCAAGGCTTCAATCCACGAGGTGGATATAAGTGCTGCAGTCAGTAGTTATCCAAGAAAATTCGAAAAACCTCGACCACTAGCAAATCCACACTCCGAGTCACTGTCTAGTACAAATGTCTACATAACTATGGATTCGTGTCAAAGACCAACACTATCTGCAATAGCTTCAATAGGCATGTCGTGTACCGCTACAGCGTGTTTCACCTTTACCAGCGCTTCCGATCTCTTTTGATATTTTTATAAGAAGCCAGCAGCGTCCCTCACACTCCATTACAGGTAGGGCTCTTACAGAAGCTCCACTACATACCCTTCGTTATGGGCACCATTGTGTAGGTAGTGGCCTAGGCTGTGGAATACCAGAAGCTGGCCGAGGTAGCTCGTCAAGAGCCCTCGTACCGCGACAATATTCATTTCTTTCATGACATTGCGAATCACCATGATCCGAAATGAGCCCGGTAAGAAATTCTGGAGTTGCGGCAAGATTTCTTTCCTCTCTTAGCGTAATCCCCTGGTCGAGCTGTAATGACTGCTACCTATCCTGGACCTTAAATCATCATCTTGATGACGAAATAATTAGACGATCAACTCCAACTCGAAAGTGAGGTCGCCTCCTTTCTCGACCCGCACTCCGCTGGGTTTTGGCAAAGGAGCATCAAGAAATTTTCTGAGCGTTGAAGACAAGTGGTGGACACTCATGGTAGATATAAGACCGGTCAGGAGTTGTAAACAAAAAAGATAAAATTAAAATCAAAAATTGAAAAAGTGTTGCAGGACTTTCTTTCCAACCTAATATATTCCATCCGCCTTTATAATGACGCACAAGAATGGAAACAATTTTTTTTAGCTATCAATTATTTATTTGCCAGTATTTTTGTTTCATATTTACTAATGAATTGTTATCCCTATGAGTAAAGCGCTAGCCGCATAGTTCATTATTACCGGAACCACTTTGAGGGTTTTGGTTTATAGCAAAAGGAAATGTCTACTGTTGTTTTGAATGCGTCGGGTTTTGGCGCATTGAGATCCCTCTTCCTCAACTACACTTGAACCTTATTCTTTACTGTTATTATGGGACATTCAGTCACTTACTCATCTTGAATAGCTGAACTGAAGTGTTATCAGTCCTTTGACTTAGAAACCAGTGATTAGAAAACAGATTGGAATGTGGAAGAGCAAGAGAATTCCACATGGACCATTTTCGGGGAAAATTAAAGGCAAAGGTCGGGCTCAGGCACGCTAGAGAAGTAATTCCCGTGCCTGGAGGTTGTATGTGGGTAGCTGCACACATTGCAGCAACTTCCCACCTTGAAAAACCCCGTTAAGGCCCCGGGGCGTTCGGTTTCAATCCAGGGCCGCCTGGTCAATCCAGGACCGCCCACCTCCGGAAGTGGTGCGTGGCTGGCATAACGTGTGAAATCAGCTAGGTTGATTTTTCTCAGTTTTTTCTCCACTGTCGTTCCACTTCGCATCTCTATACTCAGTTTCAATCGCCATAATACCCCCTTATTGAGCCCGACTTTTGCCTTTAAGGAATCGCGAGAAAGTGGTGAATCATATGCATCAGCCAGAATCTGAGCAACACCTAAAAAGGGCCGATTCTCTGTCATTAAAATTCTGGTCGAAAATGCATGCTTTCTCACGACATAAGACCGGAATACAAATCAAAACAAAAAAGGAATTAATGCTCAGCATGAGAAGCCAGTTCCAATTCGCTTTTACCACGAATTGTAGTGTGAATTCTGGCCCAATAATTCCTGTAAAATCCTCTACATAGATGTGGTACAGCCTTTGTTTTGAAGGGAGCTCTGACGTATTGGTTCACATAGACGTCTGGAGGTCCCTCCCACTATGAAGGTGTTGTTCTACTACGTAGCTCCAAGGCTGAAGTAAACCTTTAGATAGACACTAAATTTGTAGGCGTCGCAGTTTACAAGCATGGCTCCCATTAAGAGAAACGCCTCTGAGGGTCTATCTTGCCCCATACATAGACTCGCTGAATAGCACCTTCGAAATTATTGCTCTTCCAACTTGAACATGCGTGGCGTACCTCCAACTGCTTGTCCAACTCAGACATTCTTATGTGATGCCCTCTCTTGTTGAACTCAGAAACTTTGTGGCTTTCTTCTACAATTAATTTTACGGACTTATTTTTACTATTAATTCTAGACACGGAAGTCTAATTTTCAATGGGTAGATGCGCTGACGAGTCAGTTCGTCATAAATCAGCTTCATGATAACAGCAATTGTTTTTCAAGCTTGTCACTGGTTTGCTACAGCTTCGCTGTGGGTCCCGTAAACAAGTAGCAAAAGATTACACTGTGAGTTAAAGGAATTCTTGCGCGGAAAAATCATGATTCTATTTCAGCCATAAATCACTGGCTTGAGACTCATTATCCACGATAAGAATGAAAAGAACAGAAATTTGCTTTGTTTTAAAAAAATTCGAAAAACCGAAAGGGCTGCTACGCGTTCAAAGTGCCGCCGGACATCTGTCACAAATGCTGGCGACGGGAATGCTTCCACTTGGTTCTTGGAGTGCCTTCACTAGAAACTCTTTCTGGCCTTTTGACTTATTGCATTCACATCTCACACTACTCATCCTATTCTATCGATCGATTTGTCTCTACTCTCCGAAATCGCGCGCTTTAACCCGATTCTTTCATTGCGTCGCCTGATACGTAGCCGGCCAAAGGCCAACTTCTTTCCATGCCTCGCCTTTGGCTCCGCCCGAATTACCTTCGATTGTCCATAGAGTTATGTTTTGTACGTTTGTTTCTCTGGAACCAAGCTAATGCGAAAACCTTGTTCTGTTTCCCAGGACACAACGATCCATTATGTCAAACGGATACGATGAATTTCCCCGGCAAAGATCTTAGGACGAATTCACGATGAAAAGCAACCCATTTCAAATTAACCTAGGGATGGTGAGTGGTACACGAAAGAAGGAAAAACCATGAGAAACGGCCCAGAACCCGAGAAATGGGACCCCTTCCTTGCCCGTTGATTTGAGCATTGATGCGACTCTCATCGCTGTGCCCTCTTCAACACTACGCTCTCTCACTATCTAATCACTCGCCACGTATAGACCTGCGGCGAGTGATCAGATGATCGGTGGGCGTGCACTGGCCCACCGCGCCAAGATTGAGCCTTAATAGGTCGCCGAGGTCAACTCCTTCGGTGCCAATTGCGCTTCAGTCCGCACCCTTAGGAGGTCCCTCAACTAGGTGAATTACTCCTTCTTCGACCTTCATTCTAATCGTGAATTCGTCCTTTAAACTTCTAGTGGAAACCTAGTCCACTGTATTGTAGTAGAATCAATCAAGTGGTGCAATAGGCAAACTTGTTCCTTATTTGACTGATTAATTTTCGATAAATGTTTTTGCTCGCAATGCTAGAGCGTTCATTCATATCTGGCGCATTCGATGGCATTCAATGAATATAAGAAACGCTCCACAGAACTGCTGTGGTTTAATATGATGTTTGATTCACTGTTTAAGAAAAATATTCTTCTTACCCTCGGCAGGGAACGAACTCGTAACTTTCAGAGGCGCAGACTTCAGTCTACACGCTTAACCACTGGGTTATCCCTGCATCCTTATATACCTTAATGGTAGGAAGAAAAATGATATAAGGGCAACATTTTTTATTAAATATTGTATGTGCATAGATAAGGACTAAAACGTTTACATGACTTCCTATTATACCCAGTCTCTTCATGCATTACTTCGATGCAGGTTTTCTGATATGAAATGGTCACTAACCAGGAGCTAGTTTCGATTGAAAGGAGTGATAAGTGATCGGTGGCTGTTGGCCAAGTGCCCTCCAAATGTCCACTGCGCTACCATCTTGCCATCTAGCCGATCTTCGGGCGTGGGGTCATAACTTTGGTGGACGAAGGTCAGATGTTCAAAGGGGTATTCCTGAAAGTTGAAGAGGGCGCGGTTACGGGGGAGGAGTCGTTTTCCACTGGTTTACGACTTTGGCAAAAAGATCAGGAAAATAGGCGTGAGAGGGAAGTGGAACTTTCTCCATTTCTTAAGACATATTAGCCCCTCTCGGTGGTCGTTCTGAAGGGAGAAAAGGAGTTGAAATTGAAGTGTGCCAAATGGCGAATGGAACCAGAGTCGACCCTACCGTTGCGACTTTTCGGAAATTTTTTACGACCCCCCTCTTCCAATCAAAAATTTCACGACCCCCCCCCTTCACCACCCTCGCCATCATGGTCGCTGTTTCTATAGTATTTAATTCTGAGACCAGTCGACACACCTAACTCCACCCACTTTTCCCTCCAAAACAGCCGTCGAGCGGGGGGGGGGACAAAACACTCTAGTTTTCGCCATATCTCACATATAAAATCTTGAATTCAATCGAGTACGCCCCCCCTACAAGTTCG
>MU869148.1:19430-29936 GCA_036418205.1 Ostertagia ostertagi
TCACTCGCGATTGACTGGCCTGATTATTAGACTCGAAAATGTGTGCAGAAATAGAAACTGGATCTCAAGTGAACAAAAAACGAAAGGAAAGCACTGAAAACACTGGGAGCAAGAGCTCGTTCACCTTGGGGTCCAAATAATTGTGCGAGTGGCAAGAATTAGGATAAGGTCTCGAAGGGTAGAAGGGGTTCGCAGAAATCATGAAGGACGAGCGAGACAACAGATAGGATAACGGATGATGCTGCTTGATGTTGCACGTTGAAGCAAACAAACCCCAGTGGATTCATAGTTCTCATTACTAGTGGAAGTGAAGATGCGTGAGCCTAGTCTAGAACATATGAAGTTTGCTAGAGCAAAAACAATACAAATACATACCTTGGAAGGTCCTTACGAGGAGGATTATTCAGGTCATGAAGCGCTTTTTAGAAGTGATTTCTTCCATGTTGTAGAGGCTCATGCAAGGAACTCAAAATCATGGTCCATTTTTCCTGAACGCTTCTAGGAATGCCAAACCAGGGGTGAAAAAATGGTCCAAAGTTCAATCCTCCTCCGTGGCCACAAATTTTTGGCAATTGATGTTTGTAGCCTCCAAACTGCCGCAGTACGAAGGCGTGACATCCATTTCAAATCACTGGTGTCATTTGGACGCTAATAATAGAGACGCAGCCCTCGTACGCGGGTTCTACCTTGTCGCGGTGTACGAGCTTGAGGCGAGGTCGGGATATTCGCCAGAATAGGGTTGCGCCGAAACCCCATACCGATTCTCGTGACTAAAGAACCCGAAGAGCCCAAGCTCATGGTGGGACGGCGCCCTCCTTGAGCAACAGGAACGCCCTAGTAAGGCTATCCTGTGGGACGAAAAATACGGACAAGAGTTAGCCAGTTAATCGCTTGTACATACAATTGTCGAGGCATTAATTCGGCTGCTCAGCTCACGGCACTAGTTGACGAAGCACGACGGATCAAATATGATGTCATCGGTTTGAGCGAAACAAAACGAAAAGAACCACTGTCATGCAAATGGAACGATGGAACAACAGTTTTTCTAGGAGGTCGTGAAATCAACTCAACCTCAGGAGGCATTGGATTCATCGTATCACCAGGCTTCTCAAAACACATTCAGAGCGTAACTTTTTACGGGCACCGCTTTGGCATTCTAAATGCAAGTATTTCGAAGGAGATAAGAGTTACTGTTTTGCAAGTCTACGCACCGACAGCAGATAGCGAAGAAGAACAACACGATGACTTTTACGAACAATTAGCCGAACTTGTGAGTGGTCATAAAAGTAGCTACGTCATAGTAATGGGCGATTTCAACGCCAGGATCGGACCACGAACGCTAGACGAGGTTTTTATTGGCCCGCACTCTTCAGAGAGTCGCAACGAAGCTGGACAGAGATTAGCGGATTTCTGTGAACTTCACCATCTCTTCCACGGAAATAGCCAATTTCTCAAACCTCCACACAAAAGGTGGACACATGTATCTCCAAATGGAGAATATTATCACGAACTCGATCACATCCTGTGCAATCGGAGGGCCATGACAGATGTGGCAGTCGTCCCTTCATTCAACACAGGGAGCGATCATCGACTATTACGGGGCCGGTTCCACTTTGATCGTGGTCTTGTTCGCCTCATTCGAATACGTTCGAGACTACCACGCCCTACCGTTCTCAATACAGATGCAGTTACAATGCTCACAAATGGAGAGTCTTTTGAAATGATTGAAGACATCAACGACGACTACGACAATCTTATAAGGACGATATCAAGAATTGCAGAAAGCTGCCGTAGTATAGCCCCGAATCACAACGCTCGCCGCATTTCCGCCTCTACTCGTGCCTTACTCGAGAAAAGGAGGAATATGGATCGGAAAGAAAATCATGTCGAATATACGCTACTAAGTCGTTTGTGTAGACGGCGCATCACTGAAGACCACATCAACTTCACAAGATCCAGACTTTTAAGCGAGGCTGAAGGCAAAAGGAGCTTGAAAGCAGCCAGAAGAAAGTTTGCAGAACATCGTTTGATAATCCCATGTCTAAAGACTAAAGATGGTTCGCGCTGTACATCTATGCCAGAAATGGAACAAGTTATGGCAACATTTTATTCCACTCTCTTCAAATCGGAAGTCCCTGTTATAGCAGAAGAGAAGCTGACCACGGACAAAGTGTTGCCATTTCTTTCTTCGGAGATACGGCATGCGATTCAAACAATGCCACGAGGAAAAGCTCCAGGAAAAGACGGCATCACCATTGAGCTTCTACAAGCCTGTGGGCCGACTTTATATCGAGCGCTTGCCAAGAGATACACACGTTACATAAATGAATGCGAAGTCCCAAAAGCATGGAAGCAATCATCGACGGTTTTGCTATTCAAAAAAGGCGACAAAGAAGACCTAGCGAATTACCGTCCCATTACGCTTCTGCCGGTGTTATATAAAGTATTCACTCGCTGCATACTGGCACGTATCCGAAGAACATTGGAAGAAGCTCAACCGGTAGAACAAGCAGGCTTCCGTCGAAACTTCAGCACACTCGATCATATTGTAACCTGTCGAAGAGTTATTGAAGCGAATATCACTTACCGCTTGTAATGACCTTCATCGACTACAAAAAAGCGTTCGATTCAGTGGAGCCAGCGATGGTCTGGAACGCATTAAAAGATCAAGGAGTTGAAGAGATATACGTGAAAGTGTTACGGGAGTGCTACACGGACTGCACAACGATATTTCATCCGTTCCACAAAGACGTCGTGGTTGCAGTAGAAAAAGGAGTAAGACAAGGTGACCCAATATCTCCTAATCTTTTCACTGCATGCCTTGAGTCCGCTATACGCCGCTGCGAATGGAGCAACTTTGGAGTGGATGTCGATGGTACACGGCTCAATCATCTGCGTTTTGCTGATGACATAGTCCTGATCACAGAATCTTCGCAACACGCCTCAGAGATGCTACGACATCTGGACGAAGAAGGAAGTCATTATGGACTAGTTATCAACACGTCAAAAACAAAGGTGATGCGGAATTCGTTCACAGATGGCAACGCTGTTCTCTTAAATGGAAGCCCCATCGAAGACGTCAAAGAATTCATATACCTCGGGAGCCAATTGAACATGAAGAATGACCTGTCTGGAGAGCTAAACAGACGCCGCAGAGCGGGCTGGGCTGCCTTCAAATCCATAAGAAGTGTTACCGAGGATACTAGGGATAGCAAACTGCGTGCGGACCTATTCAACTCAACGGTTCTACCTGCTCTTACATACGCAGGAGAGACTTGGACTCTAACTAAGTCCTTAGAAAAACAATTGAAGTCCGCCCAGGCATCGATCGAACGCCGTTTAGTGGGTTTCACTTTGAGACGACAACGAGAACTAGAACTTCACAATTCGGACATCAGGGCCATATCGAAAGTGAAAGACGCCCTCCTTCACGTCGATGAGGCAAAACACAGATTCGCTGGTCATTTGATGAGGAGAAATGATGGCAGATGGAGTGCTGCAACTGTGCGATGGTGCCCGCGCGAAAAGAAACGACCACCCGGCCGTCCACCAGTACGTTGGGCAGACTCTCTAGCTTATCGCAACAACATATTTGATCCCGTGTCCCTTAAGGTGTCTGTTCATTGGACAACCATAGCTCAAGACCGAGAACGATGGAAGAGAAGTTGGGACCCGCGCAAGGCCAACCGCCAAGCAGATGAACGGGTCGTCTAAGTATCTAAGTATCTAAGTAAGTATAGAGACGCCATCGTGAATTGCAAAAAGTAGACATCATGGAGGATGGAACTTTGGACCATCTCTTCTCCACTATTCTGACCTTCCTAGAAGCGTTCAGGAAAAACGGACCATGGTTTTGTGTTCCTCGCATGAGTCTCTACAAAGTGCAGGAAATCATTTTGGAAAAGCGCTCCATGTCCTGAAAGACCTCCCTTGTTACAGGAGTTGGATAATTGCACGGGCTGCTTTTTCATGAACATGCCCACCTTCTAACAGTGGAAGATCGCGTGATTGTGTGGCCCTTGCGAGATTGTGTGTAAGGTGGGGCCACGCTGGGAAGAACGCCGCCTGCTTTTTGATTGGTTTTATTGCTCAGGTTGTATTTCTTTGATTGTTGTATTTCTTTGTTTTATTCGTTCATATGTGACTGCAGCCGTATTTCTTGCTGCCACGAGTGACGCGAGATGACAGCGCCGCGGAGCAAGTAGTTTCGGACAGCTCGTACGGCCAACCCCCTCACTATTTCAAGAGAACAGGGAGGAGGCTTTCCTTGGGCTTCATCGCCGTTTTTTTATCATTCCTTGTTTTCAGCCAAATTGGCGTCCACAATTTCATTAATTCGATCTGGGTTGTTGCTTCAAAGCCTCTAGCGCCCTCGATACATTTTCTTATTTGCGGGAGTGGCGCCATCTCCGCAGTCGCGAGCCTAACAGCTTGATTCTCATAAGATTTTACACCAGCAAATCTAATTGTCGTGCCTTTGTACGAGCTTAGATGAAACTGCGCTTGAACGGAAAAAGAGAACGAAGCCGTCGAATGCAAATTTGAAGCAATGTATTTTTTTTCTGGATGTAAAAGCTTGCGAGACGGACATTATTAGGCTTCTTTTGCCACACCTTTGTGATTCAGAGCGCGGTCGATAACTGAAAGGTAACAACCTACTAAAAAATATAGGATTTTAAAGAGCATCACATGATCTAGCAATGATAGTTGTGACTCTTGCAAACTGAACCTTTGAGACTGTCGAATCCGAGTACGACATCTACATCATTTCCATCGCGATCCTTGACAAAAAGGGAAGTTAATGTCGCTCCTAAAGGGATGAACTGAGCTCTGACTTGGGTGGATGCGATCTCGATTGGCATCGCATGCGAATTGGCTTTCTGAATTGAGATCGATGAGATAAGTAATTGAATGTATTGTAAAAAAACCGACTATGAAGCCCTCAAACAAGGAAGCCTCCTCCTTCTCCTTGAAATAAGGAGGGGGTGTGGCCGTACGAGCTGTCCGAACTACTTGCTCCGCCGGCGCTCATTGCTCACTCCGTGGCAGCAAGAAATACGGCTGCAGTCACATATGCACGAATAAAACAAAGAAATACAACAATTAAACGACCTGAGCAATAAAACCAATCAAAAAACAGGCGGCATTCTTCCCAGCGCGGCCCCACCTTACACACAATCGCGCAAGGGCCACACACAATCACGCGATCTCCACTGTTAGAAAGTGGGCATGTCCATGAAAAAGCAGCCGGTGCAATTATCCAACTCCTCTAACAAGGGAGGTCTTTCAGGACATGGAGCGCTTTTCCAAAATGGTTTCCTGCATTTTGTAGAGGCTCATGCGAGGAACACAGAACCATGGTCCATTTTTCCTGAACGCTTCTAGGAAGGTCAAAACAGTGGTGAAGAGATGGTCCAAAGTTCGATCCTCCGTGATGACTAATTTTTGCAATTTATGTTGCGCCTCCAAATTGGCGCCAAATGACACCAGCGATCGAAAATGGATGTCACCCTCGTAATTTGGCGGCAATTTGGAGGCTCCAACATAATTGCAAAAATTTGTCACCACGGAGGATCGAACTTTGGACCATTTCTTCACCACTGTTTTGACATTCCTAGAAGCGTTCAGGAAAAATGGACCATGGTTTTGTGTTCCTCGCATGAGCCTCTACAACATGCAAGAAACCATTTGAAAAGCGCTCCATGACCTGAAAGACCTCCTCGTAAGGACCTTCCAAGGTATGTATTTGTATTGTTTTTGCTCTAGCAAACTTCATATGTTCTAGACTAGGCTCACGCATCTTCACTTCCACTGGTAGTGAAACTATGAATCCATATGGGTTTGTTGCTTCAAACGTGCAACATCAAGCAACTCATCCGTTATCCTATCTGTTGTCTCGCTCGTCGTTCATGATTTTTGTATACGAGCCTCTTTTCCACTTCGAGACCTTATCCCATTCTTGCCACTCGCACTATTTGGACCCCAAGGTGAACGAGCTCTTGCTCCCATTGTTTTCAGAGCTTTCCTTTCGTTTTTTGTTCACTTGAGATCCAGTTTCTATTTCTGCATACATTTTCGAGTCTAATAATCAGGCCAGCCAATCGCGAGTGAGCACAGAAAGGAATCCTTCTCAGGAAGCTTCTGCATTCTTACCCAACATAGTAACTATGAGTGTGATCACTAGACAACATACAAAGTTTTACGCACCGCGGGCAGAATGCCCGAGAGGCTTTGGCTATCCCACCACATCTATTCCGGAAAGCGACCACCTAACCATAACTAAGAGGGAGGATTCTAGATCTGCCACGGCCCACGGTCTGGCGCTCTGCAGCATTCTTCGCAAAAAGGAGTCTCAAAACTAAGGCGAGGATAGTGTGCGCCACCGGGTGACATCCTAGCTTTATCACTGATATCTTTTCAACTTTAGACATACATATTTGTTGGGGCTAGAGTAAATGGTAAATAATGCCACTTGTTATCCCAATTTACAACCTTATAGTCCTTCAGTAAGAAACTGTTCGAAGCCTTCTCAAAGACTTACTTGTGAATAAAAATGTTCCCCTATCGACTACAAAATCGCAATAAGTGGCTTGAATTTATCCATTTGGTTTTAGGCTATGAAACGGACACTGCCTATATGGGCCGAACAATCGGTCGTGTCTGTAATCGGATTCAGTTCGGGTGCTTCGACTTCCATGGTAGGAAGTATCAACTTCCAATCAACAACCCTCCTCATCACTTGCATGGTGGACCTCAAGGGATCGCTCTGGTAATGCGCTTATTTACGTTTTTTTTACTGCTTGAATGTTTTACAGGCTATGGTATGCTTGAAAGCGGGATGAAGGGGTTTAGGCAGTAGCGAGCTTTTTTTATCGCACCCATTAGCCACTTGAAATTTCTCATGTGACTGGAAGTAGCGCGGTAACATACCTACCACACGAAGATTGTGCCATCCGGACGTCACCTTAGCCTAGTAATTTTGCACTCACGCCTTCCCAATTTGTGAGAAAGTTTTAGAAAGCATAAAGAGGTTTCGGAAAGAATTATCCGACTTACGCTGCTGATACCGTTCAAGATACGGTCATGAACTCCAGGTTCATGATGTTATCCCCCTTACTCTGCCTCCTGCTTGGCAAGGATTTAAGCGCGCGAAGGAATGCTTCCGTTAGGAATGTGTTGAAGGTTTCCTTCTACTAGCACTAGGATCTCACAATCAGATCACAATCTATAACTTCTCAATGGCTATGCTTTTTGATTAGCAGGTTATTTTTCAGAGCTTTATATGACGCAGATCACTGGCAGATAGTTTCATATTAGCACCTCTAGGCCGTAGATAATGTATTCGTTACTGTGCTCTTGCTCTATTTCTCATTTTCTTCTTTGAACTCATGTTGTAGTCTCCTTCTTTGTCACACCCAAAGATGAAATGCCAACCATTGTTTCATGCATAGCTCACGGCCGCAAGTGAAAACACTTGATTCAAAAAAATAGATGACGGTGACTCATATAAGGTCCCTCAACTGTATCAATACCCTGCAAAGGAAAGGGCATAAAAGCCTCAGAAATAGGTATCCACATTCTAGCTTGTGTCAAAAAAAAAAACGATGAGTCTAATTGAGCATTTCAGAAAGAGTGGGAGATTGCGCGCCAAACACCCACTTCCGTCACCTTCCGAATATATGCCGATGAAGAAAACGACGGATTTCCAGGAGATGCTAAAATTGACGTTCGTTACTCTTATAATCTGTTCAAGAGACCCATTGTTTTAGAGGAATCGTGCACGGTAGCCCTTGGTTCTACCTTCCCCCGGATCGGTGGACTGACGATGAGACCGATCCTCATGAATAGTAACGAAAAGGCGAGACTGCTGAATTATCTCGATGGCCAGTTAAAAAAGCAATGAAATACTTACTCATTCAAATTCCCGCCGTAGAACTGTCACAAATGTTGACAACGGTGAGGCTTCCACTTCCCTTGGAGTGCCATCTCAGAATCATCTCGGTCTCCTCACCTATAGCAAGAACAACTCACTGTTCAATTGCAGTCTATCGTGCTGAACTATTTATCTCAATTCTCCAAATTTGAATGCTTGAATTCAATCCTTTCACATGGGACATGGTCTTTTGCGTGGCCGCCTCTCGTATGTACATACTTCGTTCCATGCACTTCCCTGGCTCCTCCCAAATGTCCGTGAATTGTCCGCAAATGTGGTATTCGAAGGTCTGTTTAGCCTTGGAAAGTACATATCGGTGCATGGACTTTGTATGCTGCAACTAGTTATCATACATGACACATTTATGCAAGGAAGGATTATGACAAGGTTTTGGCACGATTCCTTTGAAGTCTATTTCTATATCGTTGAGGTGTTATTTATGCAATCAGTTTCAGGTGACGTATACTGTAAACGATATGAATCAACTTCTCATAGAACATGGGGCAACATGCACAACACCAGGAGTGCTTAATCTTACGAATCACTCTTACTGGAATCTGGATGGAAGCGTATGTTTCTACTGTTTTTCAGTATCATTAGGGCGATGTCCACTGCACCACCTAATGATACTTCCACCTACGAATTCCCCAAAACTTGCTCCTGAAGACGTTTTCGAGAAAGGCTCTATAGTGGAAATGTGATGCATGTAGACACAATTCTGAATACCAACGCAAAAATCCAATCGGGTAAAAATTAAACGCAGCGAGGAACATGCGGTGGAAGTATGATTTTGTGGGATAAGCGAAGTGAGCTTTTTCAATGAATGAAGAGGACCATTGTTGCGGTTTCAAATTGAATCTGTGTTGGTATCAAGAATTGTGTCTTATGAATGACATTTTCACTATAGTCTTTATCGAAAACGTCCTCAGATGAAAGTTTTTGCGTTAGTGGAAGTAGCATTATGAGTGGAAGTGTATTTTCAAAGCGCAAGTGTTCGAAGTTGCAGAACACACTATTCTGCAAAGGCGTTTACGCGGCGACAAGGCCCGGCCCCCTAAAGGAGCCGCGTGGGCGGTAGCATTGCGAGCCCCAGCTGATACGGCCCGAGTTTTCACAATTTTGGGCCGCGAGAACGGCTCATGCTTTGTGGCTTGCTCTATCCCTCTTGAGCTCGCTCAAACCAGTAAATGATTCAGCCAGATCCAATCGTAACCATGTACCTCTGCCTTGCGGTAAAACATTCAGACGGGCACTCTCAATGTGAATTGATCTAACTATAAGAAAGCAAAGGTGATCACAGGGTTTGTCTCATGCACCTGTCTGACATGAAACTAAATGATGAGGATATACTGTTCTTGTGACACTGGAGTGCGCAGCTAGTATTTGTGCCTAGAGCCAGCTTCTAAAATCTTCAATTTCAGGCATCAGTTCGAGATCATCTCTTGCAAGTAGATGCCGATGCCTACCTTCCTACTGATAAAGATGATTTTCCCACAGGTAATTCTTCATTCCGCGCTGGCCACCTTGGCCTTCGCCCCAGAGACTTGTAAAAAGATGACCTTCGTATAAGTCAAATCTAGGTACTCTTCCACGTAATCTATGGTACCCTCGCCTTCAAATGACCAGAAATTGTGCAATTGCAGAAATTGACGTGGCATTACGTGGCATCGATTCAAGAACATCTTTGAGCACACGTGATGTCACCTTTTCATCGAGAATTTAGCCACGTGTGCCACGTGGATTTCTGGCTGCATGAAACAGAGTGTACGCTCAAAGGTAACATATCGTAATATAAAAACATCGTTTTAGTATGAATAGGCCAAGTACAAAAGATGCAGCGCGAACACAGAACAGTACCGATTCAATAAATCTGATAAGATCCATGTTGTTTCTGTACGAAAAACAATTTAATAGAATATGCGCAGATCACAGAAGCAAATAACCAAGTACCACATATTTCACTAAAAACTGAAATATTTAACAAATCACGAGAAAGAGTACGTTTGTTATGGATTTAATAGGTTAGCAATATTCCCCCGCCGGGTTTTTCCAGGCTCATGGGCTCTTTCTTTTTTTTGGTGCGTTTTTTTAACCCTTTCGGACCTGAATTTTTCCCCGTGGAGAAATTTTTCTTCTAGCTATTGTTTATTACTTGTGAGCATATAGGTATCATTATGGCGAAATTTGGAAGCTATTCGATCACAAACAAAGAAACTAAGAAGCTTTGAAAATTGGCCCACCTTCTTAGTTTTTAAGCTTATGTCGAAACAATTCGAAATTTCATAGTTATGCCGAAAAAGTTTATAATCTTGCATAACATTATAACCCATAATTTTGATTTAGGGAATGGATCTACTTCAAGTATTTTAAGAAAAAGTCACACTTACTTGGCCGGTTGCGGGGGGTCAGCGCCCATTCATTGTTGCACTTGTACACAAATACTTGTAATACTAACAGCAACACACAATGAAATGGCAGGTTTAGCTCATAATTAGGAAGGGGAAGGTTGACTGAAGCAACCTCTAGCAGGATTAGAAAAACCATGCTGTTTCAAGCGGCAGCACAATGCAAGC
>MU869148.1:30036-49074 GCA_036418205.1 Ostertagia ostertagi
TCTCGAATTATACAAGGAGTCCGAACAAAGTCCGTGAAATGCGGCCTTCCGTGAGCAAAACCACCGTGTGGTGAGTAAGCCAGCAGAGCAATACATCTTCAACGGATTGATGAAGAGCGTTCCAAGATTATTTGAGCGCTACAAGATCGCAAGTCTCCATTTCTCCGTGGAAAAGGGCTCAACTTAATGAGCGATGGTGTGGCTGTTAAGACCCTTCGCGATCTTGGACTCTACCTCCTTGTTTCGTTCTACAGGTGGTCTGAGATCGACGTGGAAAAGTTTATTCTAGGTGGATATGGCAGAAAAAGAGGGTACAGGATGATCGCGTGAAAATCGCAGATGGTTTCAATGTAACGTAATTTCGGCGGTGAATCCCTTATGGTTTGAGGCACCTTTGAACGAGATTCCACAGGGTATCGTGAAGTTCTTTCGAAGCGAGTCTTACCATTTTTTCAACAAGGATCCCCTCTATCCTTGATTTTCACACACGATAACGCGGCTGTCCATGCCGGTCCCTCCGCGCCAGATGGAATTGCAGGAAAAAATGTGGCAGTTATCTGGTGGCCACCATGTTATCTGAATTAGATTCCAATAGAGAATCATTGGGCCTTAATTGTTATAAAGTTCCACAGCAAAGTAAAGCAAAATGGAACAGCCGAAAAGCTGAAAAGGTCGATCATCGGCGCCCAGACGAATTTCGATCCTACTGTAATAGCTAATTTGGCTACCAGCATTTCAAAACGTATTATTGTGTTCCTTATGATTATTGGGGGTCATCCCATTATTGAAAATTCGTGACGTTTTTTCGTTATAGTAAAATCTCTCGACAAGTGATGTGTAGTCATATTTGCGAAACGGTGAAAATACGTTCTAAGGAAGATATTTTAATAATTCTGAATCGAGATTTCTCCAGAAATCAAGTATCAAGGTTTTTCGTTATGGGGAAACTATTGGTAATAGCGGCATTTTCCAAAAATGCACAGCAACTTTGGAATAGCAAAAATTTAGGGTGGACCTATATTTATGAAACGCAGTGTATAGGAATAGTGATCAAAGGGTTCGGCTCATCACTTTCTGAATGATGAGGATATACTGTTCTTGTGACACTGGACTCCGCAGCTAGTATTTGTGCCTAGAGCCAGCTTCTAAAATCTTCAATTTCAGGCATCAGTTCGAGATCATCTCTTGCAAGTAGATGCCGATGCCTACCTTCCTACTGATAAAGATGATTTCCCCACAGGTAATTCTTCATTCCGCTGGCACCTTGTCCTTCTCCAGCGACTGTAAAAGATGACATCTTTATGAGTTATCTAGGTAGCCTTCCTCGTATCTTATCAGGTACCCTCGCCTTCAAATGACCAGAAATTGTGCAATTGCAGAAATTGACGTGGCATTAACGTGGCATCGATTCAAGAACATCTTTGAGCACACGTGATGTCACCTTTTCATCGAGAATTTAGCCACGTGTGCCACGTGGATTTCTGGCTGCATGAAACAGAGTGTACGCTCAAAAGGTCAAATATGAGTATATAAAAACTGTTCTATATGAAATCAGGACAAGTACAAAAATGAAGCGAACACAGAACAGAAGAATCAATAAATCTGATAAGATCCATGTTATTTCTGTACGAAAAACAATTTAATAGAATATGCATAGATCACAGAAGCAAATAACCAAGCACTACATATTTCACTAAAAACTGAAATATTTAACAAATCACGAGAAAGAATACGTTTGTTTGGATTTAATAGGTTGAGCAATAATTATCCGCCGTTTTTTTAGGCTCATGGCTCTTTGATTTTTTGCTGATTTTTTTTAAAGATTATGATGTAGTCTGAAAGCGCGCAATCTCTTGTACATTTTGATGTACAACACTTGTGTATTTGCTTCACTCTGGAGCTTACACGTGAGCAAAAAAGATTGCTCATGCTACATGAGTGCAAGTTGAGCTCGAAACGAATGCTTCTGCATCTGCTCGTAGAATCAATGAAGCCTGGGATGAAGGCACGGTTGCAGAGAAGGACTGTTCGAGAGCGTTTGTTGATTACGCATTTATTGTTGTTTTTGTTTGGTTTTGTTAATAAACTTATGAGTGAAATGAAAACGGCGGATAATTATTGCTCAACCTAATATTTTTGCTTAAAGGAATCTTCCACGGACCATGGACCAGTGGGCGGGACCGGAAGTGGTTTTGCGACGAAATGCATGGTAGGTACGGATCCACGTTCATGGGAAGGTTTGAAGTGAATCCTGTTCACGTTCGTGCGTTCGACACGTGGATCCGTACCTACCATGCATTTCGTCACAAAAACTTCCGGTCCCGCCCACTGGTCCATGGTCCCGTGGAAGATTTAACTGAGTATTTTCATTAGTATTCAGCGAAGCTTAAAGCGCTTTCTTAGCATCGATTAGCACACCTTCTTAATTTTGTACTGTCAAAACTACGCTGTCAGCTTTTGGAGTAGATTTTAACTTTAGCGGATGAGAGTAGCGTGCTAGCTGAAAAATTTGCCTCGTTGACTGTATGTTCTATTTGATGATTGGAAAAACAAGCGGATCAATGATATTGAACTACGCCAAAGAGCGATGTTGACTTGATCACTGCCGCTTAGAAAAGTCCTTGCTCATCATCTGTTGAATCAAACAGCATTTTTATGTTGAACTGCTTTTCATTTAAGGGGAAATAGTCGAAGTGCAAGGAAGTCGATTCGATTCACCGGAAGAGAAACCTCTTAAGAGCCTTCTTGATGACAAAGGGAACATTGATATCGACAATGATCTCGTCCTATCACGCGAGAGGTCACGGCTGCATGTATTGTCGTATGTTTTTGCTTCGTTCATTTCCTTATGTTTTACTACACAAAAGGGGTGACTCGAGTAAAACAGAGTCGCTCTCAAATAAGACGGCTATAGAGAATCGCAATTTTATATTTCTGGAGCCAGTCACTTTTAAGTATCATTCGGACATATGTGTATGGTATGCCGTAAGTATGCTCACTCTACGAATTTATGGCATATTCATGTTCTGGTCATGGGTTAACTACCTCTGACAACGAGTTTCCAGCAAAGTCGGTGGTAATTAGTGTCCTGGCTCTCTTAGCACCGACACCTGAGGCGCGGGCACCAAAGCGTCTTACGCTAAACGTATGCAGTTCTATGTTTGTGTTCTATGTTTAGAACTATCAGAGAATTCCTGGGCAAATTCACGGTGTTAAATTTTAGTCTAAATCCATCTCGGTTCTTTGAGAGTGTTGCAGTAAAGAGTGAATAGTGTCATAAGTAATTATGGCAGTGAAAATGAAAGTAGGAAATGATTTCGAAACACAAAGGATATTTCTGTTATCATCGCCTCGACGACGGGACTCAGAGTCTTCTGCAGCATCTGTCGGTGTTACTGAGAGGCTTCTTCGAAGTTTCAGATTAAAATGACCGCATTGCTCATCAGGCGCCAAAGGGTCCAGGGGGATTGATGTAGGAAATTTAGCCCCATGTCAGGCAAATTTCCCTCTCATCCGTGAGGTGCAGGGAAAAGCTTGGGAACGTTGATGTGGCACTTGTCAAGAGCTTTTGTACATTGCCGCTACTCTGTCATGCTGTTGCAAACACTAAAAACTTTGAAGCGAGTGGTCGATATCTTATACAGTATTCCCAGCATGTTTTATTCCTCCTAATGACATTGAGCATGACTGGAAACGACTCGTTCGATGCGAGTAAATCGGCTATAAGAAGGGAATAGACGTGCACCGGATCGGTCTGCTTGGTTTTGGGAACAACGATGTAGCAGTTTCGATTGAAACTAAGAAGAAGGCGTATAAAACTTGGCACCTCAATCCTACAGATGAGAATAGAGTAAAATATTGTGAAGCCAAGCGGGAAGCCAAACGGACAATAAGTAAAGCGATAAAAGAAAAAACGGATGTGCTCATTGCGGGACTTAACACCAATGAAGGCGAAAAGCAGATTTACAGTCTTGCCAAGAGACGCTTCAGAGCAACACAAGACTTCACTACGACTACAACGTTCATCAAGGATAGTGATGGAGTAGTCCTGTACGGTTTTGCAAAAATTGGTGGCACGAATATGTTCCAAGGATCTGTTAAGGGAGTTCCCGCATCCACCACCTCCAAAAGAGCCGCAGATCCACGGACCCATCCCACGAATAAGTGAGAACGAAGTCAAAGAAGCCGTCAAAAAGATGAAGAACATGAAAGCACTGGGCCAGACGACATATCTGGAGACAATTCGAAGGCTATTCCTTTTTGACGGAAATCTTCAACAACTGCATTGAGAAAAGGAGTAATTTCGAAAGATTGACCAAAAAGCATCACAGTGCCCATTTATAAGAAGAAAGGAGACATTGCTAATTGCTCCAGTTAGCGTCCTATTCGTCTAATGTGTCCCACTTTGAAGATCTTCGAACCAATTCTAGACACCAGACTAAGAGGAGATAGTCAACATAAGTCGGATGCAGTGTGTACTTCGACCTGAGCAAGTCTACGACGCCTTTTCATTTGACGTGTCACATGGCCTGTTAGAACTGGCGAGAAGTGGCTTCGGGAGTGCCACGACAATCGATTGGGAGCCTCAGATATCAACAAGTACCTGAAGCACTTGTCAAAGCTGTACAGCTGACCTACCTCAACTCCACCACTGCCGTCGCACACCAGTAGGAGACACCCCACACTTTCCGGTAACTATTGAAGTTTATCAAGGATCAGCCCTTTCACCAACTGGGCTACGCTGACGATGTGCTGCTTATAGATCGATCAAGAGAGAAGTTAGAAAAACGTGTCAACCGCTGGAAGAAACAACTCGATGATCACGGACTCAAGCTCAATTAACAAGACGGAATATATGAGCACGGTGGTCACAGAATCGTCAATTGTTGTAGCTGGAACTCCCCTACCAAAGACGGCTAAATTCTCATACCTCGGATCCATGCTCTCTGCGGACACTGACACGAAAGCCGACACGATTGCCAGAATCAATGCATCATGGAACAAATGGCGAACGGTCACCTGTATCCTTTGTGACAAGAAAATGCCAATACGCCTAAAGTCCAAATTATACACCTCAGTCGTGTGAGGCCTGCAGCTGTTTATGGAGCAGAAGCGAAACGGATGACGGTTGACAAAACAAGAACCTATGGATCCATGGAGATGAAAATGTTGCGATGGTGCCTGGAACACACGCGTCTAGACCGCATTCGGAATGAACACATACGGAGACAAAATCAAAGTTCGACCAACACCCTTTGCTGCCTCACGCCTCCGCTGGTACGGTCATGTCCTACGAAGACCCCCTGATGCTGTGTCCAAGTCGGCAGACAACATAGTGTTCGTCGGTACACGTCCAAGAGGCCGACCCAGAAAGCGATGGCTAGACAACCTGAAATACGACATGAATGCTGCGGACCTGTCTGCAGCCGATGCATGGAACCGGGATCGCTGGAAAACATTGGTGGAAAAAGAGTACCAACAACGCTAAGAAAAGGAGAGTATTATTATTCCTCCTAATGATGGTGAGGCCCTCTAGAGAACAAGTGCCCATCATATTTTAACTGGAATCATAACAGAGAAGTTGCGAGGAGTCTTCGTCGAATAGTTGAGCCCTGCAGTACCATGGTGAATCCGAAAGGAACCAATTCCAAATAGAACATTCCATCAGAAAGAGAGCGAGACATTTCTCTTGACAAGGTCACTTTTGGCTGTTGTTGAGTCAGTTCTGCAACAGATAGCCGCTAAGCAAAATCTCACACGGTCGGTAAGCAGGGTCCATCCATCTTCCTCAATAACAATGTTCTTTCTCTGCACCTTCCTGTAAAACAAAGGTGCAGAGATGGGCAACAACCCTTAACGCTTGGTTCGTGTCATGCTTTTCGTGTGATGGCTGCCGTGAGACTTCCGTACACTAGCACAGATGGTTGTGAGGGTGAGCGACTGTTTCTGGCTATGCTCGAGTGTCGTGGGCAATTCAATTCGCGAGAGTTAACATAAGCTCCGCTTCATAGGCATTGCGCTGTTGTCTATAGCAGTCAGGCGAAAAAGAGGTTTGTCCCCGGAGGAATTCATTCTCAATTGAGGCACTGATGTAAAAGTGTGTCTTGTGTTGGGGTACACCAACTTCTTCAAAGGCAGTGCAGATGTTGACAAAAATGGGTGTTAGAATATGATCTCGTAAAATGTAATGGCTCGCAGATTACCTCACTGCACTGAAGTTATTTTTGCTTTCACATTTGCAATATAAACGTGAATTTATATGCATGCCGAAGTGAAGTTTCGGGAAACTTTCACCGTCTATAGTATGGAAGCTACCCCACTGGTACTCTGAGCAAATCAAGAAAATAGTGAGAACTTCAATAGGGTTTTTATCCAATCCATTTTTTTAGGAAGTAAAAGTTTTTCAAAACATGAGAGCTTATTAGAATTTCTTCCGTTTCACCATAAATCAGCAGTTCACAATATGCTTTTTGGCCATTTGTATGAGAAATGTGTTCTTCTAGGCTTTATTCACCGCTATCTGGCATAAAAATGGTGGCATCAACATCATATCCGGTGATCCACCTCTACGGCTCACGTCATCTTCAAGACGTTAAGGGCAAAGAAGGCCAGCTGTACCAAACAGGAAAAGCATTAGCAATAGAGCCACAATTCCACACCGGCGCCTTAAATTATGTGAGTAAATCTTTCAGATTAAATATCTTTTTTGAAAGAGTTTTCGGGTATTTCCAAAGGACTCCTTTTGAGTGAGTCGCCCTTTGTAAAGTTTTTCTTAGTAGAGATGGCATTATGATCCATCTTACTGATAAATGTTACCCAGATCGACCGACTTTTTTCCTCCGAGGTCGGCTAGTCTTTGATCTGCATTATTTTTGTGCATATTATCACACTGGTGTGCGAAACTTAAGGACGAAATAGCATAACTTATTATTCTCGGTGAAATGGGATGAACCTGTGGGAGCATGATGCCAGAAGGTGCTACAGTCCGTGCACAACAAAGTGGCCTCATATATCACGCGGACCGGCTTCAATCTGGAGCCAAAGGGACACCACGCAGAACGAGGGTTTGGTGGGACAGGACAAGAGGGAGTGTACTGACAGGGAGAAGTTCTGTGGAATGTAGTGGTGTTTTTGATTACAAAGCATGTCTTAGAGACAGCACTAGCATGACTTCACGCGAGGAAGAATCCGGGAAATGTGGAAGAATGAAGATGTGTTATGGGTATGGTCCAGGAGCTTGATGTTGCTCACAACATTGCTTTATGCGCATGGGGAGCATTATGAACCACTGCCACTGCTGCCCGTAGAGCAGGAGATGGAGGATCGCGAACAGACAGCGGGAGCAGCATGATTGCTAAGTGTTGCAACAGGCACAATAATGTACTCCGTCAGTCACATGCTGCGGTTGCAAACACTGATCGGGATTGTAAGAGTTGTAATCTCAGAATGAAACGTGGAACAGTGACGGCGTAGGGATGACTCTCTGCTCACTACAAAAATAAAGTATAAAGAAATCCGCGCATTGAGAAACCCTCGGCTGGTGGCCGAAACATTGGGAATTGGAAGATGTGGCTCTTCTCAAGTGTAGGCAATTGCGCGCGGAGTAGTGGTTTCTGCTCTATTCGCGGAAAGTGGAGAGAAAAGGAATATGTGATGCACCCAGGATCATCGTTCAACGTGATTGTTTTGGTAGCTCATTTGATATGGTGTGGTGAGACATAGTTGCTGGGGCGTACCGACTTCCCAATTCGTAATCACGGAATGCTTTCCTATCGACGTTTGTAGTGAATGACTAGTACCCGCTCTTATAGTGTATCTTGTTAGGATGCGGTTGATCCCCTTTTGGTTAGTATGGAGGAAATGCGAGCGCATTGAAAAGCCTAGGTGGAAAACTCTTAAAACGCTAGGATTTTTTTTGGCGATTGGTTTAGCGTGTCCGCTTTCCCCTCTCAATTCCTATAGAGCAGGGGTGGTATGCAGGAGAGCTGTTGTAGTGCACCCCTCCATGCACCAATAACGCCCACAATTGTCAATCGGTATGTTCGAAGGATGGAACGCTTCTCCACTGTAGGTGATGACCGGTTTCAGAGTAGGATCGATTGAAATGAAGAAGATGGAGAAGAATGTGCGAGGGAAGGAAGAGATTAATAGAAAAAGAAGAAGAAGAAGTATAGGGAGGATAAGAAGGATAAGAGGAACTTCCCCTATATAAGCTGCCCTTGGAGGGTAATAAATATTTTCAACTCTGCTGTGCCCTGAGACGTCGTAACTTCCACAACGACACTTGGCCAGCGTTGCGCCACCGTCCGTCATGGGAGCACGTAGCAGAGCATGCTCTGCATTTTTGCTCATACATTCCATCAAGAACCAACTCCTCGCTTCTGAAGGTTCGCTGTGAGTTGGGGTAGCTTCACCCATCAACCGCTTCAGTCACTGTCTTTGAAGAAAAGTGTCTTTTCCAATCGTTCCATTTTTTCCATCAGTAACTCCCTGCACTATGCTGTAACATTTCCTTCTATGTGTGTCCCAAATTTCATCGACCTAGGTTAGCTAGCAGTGAGAAATCATGCGAAAGTTACTCCCGTCCTTAGATTTTGCACACCGGTGCACTTGCATTTACTGTGCTTGGCTAGTATTGAGGACCTCTCGCTAACACTTGTTTGCTTATATAAACTTTAGAGTTCTTCACTTTGTATTTTCGCTCAATTCTGACATTCTAGGACAATTTTCCCTGCATCCACCTGTCTCCCGATCAACCTTACCTCCACGAGATCGTCTACACATTCTCGACAGTAGATGACGATTGAATTGTCATGTTTAATTTCTTCTCGTTCACGTTGATTGTTTAGCATCTAATTTTGTACTTGATTGCTGGCTTTGCTGTTGTGAACTAATTGTAAGAGTCGAAAGAAAACTCGTGTTGAGTGATTCCTCAATGATCTGGATTTCTACTGCAATCAGATGATGGTGTAAGCTTATGCAATGTTCTGACTTTGACCCAAGTACTACGTTTTATCAGATTCTGCATGATTGTGCACTTAACAAGCTTCGTTTGCAGTTGCCAAGGTATCGTTTACAGTTGCCAAGCGGATATAGTGATCTTCCAAAGTTCCGTACGTGCCAATCAAATCAACTCTGATTATAATAAATTATGTGTTTACTGTGCCAGACATGCTGGATTTGAGAACTACAAATTTTAACTCCAAAATCTCGATGCTCAAGGCAATCTTACTTACATTCGGTGAGTGCCTACCGCAGGTGAAGGTGATGTGTAACATGTTTCCCACATTTGTGAAGCTTGTTCGCTAAATACAATTTTTTTCTAAAATGACCCGTCAAAAGTTGGGAACCGCACAATATCAAGTTGATTCAGCACAAGACTTGCGAGTAGCAGGCAGATCCGGTGATAGTTGTTGAAGCCGTCTTCCTTCCTGAGAACAGGCCTGCTGGTTTCACATTATGGGTACCTCACATTCCGACAGGTAACGCGTGAAGGGATGAGCCAGCGTTTAGCGTTTCAGGTGGTGAGTTCGCTGGATGTTTCGCTCTGATCGCATTGGGAAAGGGTGATGAACAGTTCCTAACCGACGAGATGGCCCGTCAATCGGAAAGGAGCGTAACGGAACATAGTATATTCTGCTTCAGATGACACACGGTAAGGTGAACATGGTTGTTGAGAGAAAAGATGTTAGTCGTAGATGGCCACTTCCGTTGCCCCTTGTGACACAGCGGCTCCATCGAGACCTGCACGGAAAAAAGTAACAACTTGCTAAATTTTTATTAAATTAACTTTCGAAAAATTTTACCATGGTTGGAGAGAGTAATTTGAATTTTCCAAATCAAATCACTTCGGCGCAGAAGCTCGAATATGAAGGAAGTTATAGCCCTAGAAAGAGGAGTGTAAAAATTGTGTTGCAATTTTATTTTTTGCTAATAACTTATTCATTCCGAAGTGTTTGAGAACAAATGAGCACTCGTTAGGAAGGAGGAGCCACGTCGATCCAAAATCCACCTAATCTTCCGAACTACCTGAAATGTAAAAAAGAAAAACTCCTCGAATTTTCACATTCCCCGTTCGACGCCTCTTCACCGTGAGCAAATGCGCTCCACCGTCAGGAGGCCAATGGGCGCCATTCAGCACATTCGAACGCGATCGATTTTGCGGTATGAGACGTGTTTCCTTTATTTCACCTGATGAGCTACATAGTTCGTTCATCCATTTTCATTTCTGATTTTCATTTTTTCATTACTTTGTCAGCGCAGTGTGCCTCTGGGAGGTAGGGACACGAGTCGTCTTAACGAATGTAATGACGAGAGCGATGGTAAACACTGTCTCTACACAAGTGTTACATACAAGGGGGGTCGTATCAAATCACCCATGAAGGGGGGGGTCGTAAAAAATTTCCGAAGAGTAACAACGATAGGGTTGACCCTGCTCCCAAGTCCATCACAGGTGATAGAGCTTGTGGAACTAAATCACCAAGGGCGGGTTACTCGACATCATCACGGACAGCTTTTCACGCGAGTACCTATCCGAGGCCACTTTTGGTGTTGAGGTCGCCGTCGTAACCAATTAAGTGTCATCTTAGCTGCAGAACGTCTCCAACCCCAACTAGAATAAGTATATAATTAAAATAAACTCGTATAAAGTCCTCAATGCAGGCATTGATTCCACAGATCAAAAGAAAATCGATGTTCTGCTCAGCATTTCGCGACTAGTTTATCTCCCGCCATCAATGGTCCCAATACGCATCATGCACCCTGCTTTGCCATGATGCTCTCCGAATTTATATTGTCATGAGAAAGAGATAAAACAAATTTCAGCGCGCTGGTCTCCCTCGCTATCTGTAGCCCCCTGACGTAGCCCCTCTCATGTTCCTTAAGAAGACTGCGCTTCTTGTTTCTTATCCGAATAGCTTTCAACTTGAGCCCCACTGCTGAGGTTCGCGATCGTTGGAAACACTCCTTTGTTGTACTCAGTTCCAGAGAGTCCTCTTCTTCTAATGTCCAAAACTATCGCCCTATAAGCACCACGTCTATTTTCTTCCGCATTTTCGAGGGAAAATTTGTGAAATAAAAAAAACAACGATCGATCATCGATCTTTATCTCGATATTCACTCTGTATTTATTCACAATTTTAATATCACATCTAATGTGCACTTTCAGGCGAATGGAGACAGAAACGACCCGTTGGATAACTTTAATGCTATACAGCGTAATTGGTAGAGCAAACCTGCAAATGTTGTGTACTTCGATTTACCAGAGCATTTGGTAAGGTACCACATACACTACTCCAAGTCAAAATAATAGAATTTAGACTGGAGCCCAGAGTTGTAAATTGGATCGGCGATTTCCAGATAATCGTGCTTTTCAAGTCAGAGTCAACGAGATTTACTCCTCTAGGACGTCCCTTAGCGACGATCCGATCTGTTCTCTCTCCTACTTCTTTCAATATCTTACTATACAGCTATTCCGAACACACAAGCATTCTTAGCAAGCTAAGTGTCCGTTTGCAATGACATAAAAATACGCCCGGAGGTTAGCGTTGAGAAGTCACTCCCACAATGGTTTCGGTCATCAAGCTCAGCATCTAATGCCTACAACTTCGGACTTTCCACTTGCCGCTCGACAAGCGGAAGTCTACACTCGGTCCTGACAACGTCCTTCTACCTTTGGCATTCTCCACTATGCACTCTCCACTCATAATAAAGTCTCATCGCTGAGAAGTAAGTTATTGGGAATACGTCGCTTCAAACTCAAAGTTTCTTTTGCTGCTTATAAAACCTACGCCAGACCTATTCTTGAGTACGGGACGACAGTATCCAACGTCCCGAAGCAAACTTGTATCAAGCGACTCGAAGCAGCTCAGAATTGTTTCACTCTTGAATGTTCCTTTCGTTGCTATTCTTTTTTCTTACCGTTTGTGCCCGATCTCTTCTTCCCGTAATCAACTTCTAGGATACGAATTCTTGTTTTTAGAAAGAAAAATCAAGGGTTTTGATAATGGTCAGTAACTCTGTGGCCAAGTTACGGTCCCATTCAGCAAAACTTATTCAAACATTGCCATCCGTAACTAGAGGAAAGCGTAATAAGATGAACTTCACTGCTGCTCGTTACACTCTTAGGCGCCATCTCTTTGTTAACCTCTCTGGGTAAGCATAGTATAATTACAAACAAAGGTCACCACCATATTCGGCAACATTCACCATCATCTACAAAATAATGTGTTCCATTCACGTTCTCCGTTGCATTCTTCGACTCGTCGTTCATATCATCCTGACTAGTGTACTTGTCCCACTATTGTCGTGTACTGTGTGGTATAAAGCAATCTGGAGTTTCTAAATTTTCTTATCACTCCTCACATTTTCTTATTCGAAAATTGCAACCATTCAATGAGAAGTGCGCATTTCTGCAAATTCTCAATTCTCTATCCCATATCTAACACAGTTTTGAAGACACTGCACAATCGTGGTGGTTTTCTGAAATCGAAGCATCACAGATTACAAATCTACCTAGAACCAAACGGAATTATACTCATTTGAATATTAATAGTCAACATCGAGCTATCAGCGGCATAGAGGAAGACTGCGCGAGTCAATGCTAATGCAACGCTACCGCGCTCGATTCGGGCACTTCTGCTTGAGAATCGGGCTCTAGAGCCATTCGCAACCGAAACATATGATATTCCATTTTGATTGCTTGGTAACAATGAAAAGAAAAAAAATCATTTTGTGGCTCAAGCCAGTCACGAAACTCAATCTTTCTAACAAAGCGCCATTCAATACTATGCCAATCATTGTTACTCAATGGAAGCAAGGTTCATAGCGATTTTGTCTTATCAAATAAACTAAGAGCTCTGTTTGCTATTGTGCTATGATTCAAATTACGTTGTTTATTTACCAGATTAGTCCCCCGTCAACCGCCGGGACCTTCCTTTCCTGCGCAAGCTTTCTATCCTCCGCTATGGTCCCTTCCTCCTGTGACACCAACACCTCGTGGAAGTGACGCGTATGCAACACAATGGTGTTTCATACAGTAGAAGGGACACAATCATGATATGACGGTAGATTTTTCGCTTCCCTTCCTCATCCTCCCTTCCTCTCTCCACTGCCCTCCAGCTGCCACTGCAGCACCATGTGGAATGAACGGAAGTGTGCTAAGCAGGTGTTTATATAGCCCTAGAGAGTGTTATCACAACTATCCTGCTACAAAACATTGATATCTCAAATCCTGTAAGCTACCCGATTTGTTAGCGGTTTGTTTATCCCATGAGCTTCCTTCTCACTCACTTCATTTTGCGGACGGACACACATACATACACACACACACACACTCACACACACACATACAGATACACAAACCGACACACAAAGTTAGCGCTTTATAATATAGTAGATAGATATAGTCCCCCGTCAACCGCCGGGACCTTCCTTTCCTGCGCAAGCTTTCTATCCTCCGCTATGGTCCCTTCCTCCTGTGACACCAACACCTGGAAGTGACGCGTATGCAACACAATGGTGTTTCATACAGTAGAAGGGACACAATCATGATATGACGGTAGATTTTTCGCTTCCCTTCCTCATCCTCCCTTCCTCTCTCCACTGCCCTCCAGCTGCCACTGCAGCACCATGTGGAATGAACGGAAGTGTGCTAAGCAGGTGTTTATATAGCCCTGAGAGTGTTATCACAACTATCCTGCTACAAAACATTGATATCTCAAATCCTGTAAGCTACCCGATTTGTTATCGTTTGTTTATGTCCAATGCCGTCTCTCACTGTGGTGTTTTACGGATCACAATTTCGAATGAGATCACATGCACGCAATCACCACCTGTGATATCGACAATATATCTGATTTATTAGCGTCGAGACTCTGTGAGGCAGGAACACGTGATGCAAAATCAATCACTATCGACTGCTCATATCACGCACATCTTGGCCGGTGCCCTCTCAGTCTGCAAAGCGAGTCGCGCCTGTGGGATCATGTGGGAGTGACATTTTATCTGCTTAAGGAGTGTGAGGTGGCTGATGCAGTGGGTCATAGAGCAGAATTACAAGATCATAGCGGGGAGGTTCGTGAATGGCAAATGAACGAAACACACAATAAACATTGATAGAACACCACCCTTTAAATGATTTAAAGGGTCTCATGCCCAGAGTAAGATGAGGGGGCATTGTGTCAGAATTCACATAACGTACAAGGTGGAGTACTTGCCGTAGAGCCATACATTCTCCGCGGAGTACGCGCCTAGTATCTGCCTCAACTCGCCGCTGGCTCTAACTAGGTCCTACTTCACAAGAGGCCGGTTTCTGCTTTCGGCAAAAACGTTATAAACAAAACCAAAAAGCAAAGCCAAGCATGAAACTGATCACCGATGTGCTTCTCGTCATTATTTACGACTTTGGATTCATTTCGCAAGAAACTGCTAGGTTCAGAAATCAAAAAAGGTAGTGACCTTTCAGAACCTCACTCTACTCAAGTATAGCACAGTATAGTATAGACTGAAATTACAAGACTAGGAGGGAAGTATGGTGTGCGATGACGCGCAAACGTCACTTGTGTAACTGCCTCCTTTACTGAGAAACATCTGACCTATTCCGTCGATTTAGCACAATATTGATCCGCACGAGCGCAAGCAAGGAGAGTATTACCCTCCCCTATTCAAAAGTGAATGAATGTGTCACTGTCTACAGATGCAACCACACAAATGACGACGCACTCGCATATATTATATACTTGGTATAGCCAAGATCGAAGTCATACTTTTTATGCTCGAACAAACTGGATTATCTTTCTGGTGAGACTATTCTCGTTTTTGCTCAATTCTAGGTGATGAACACAATAACTGATAGAAACAACAGCAAACATGCTCTTTCATATCGTGCAGAGGGGAATGACATGCATCATCATATTGGTGGCACAGTCGTCCACTTGTGTTTCATCGATAGACTGGGCGACGGCGAGCGAGCTTTCGCTGGGCTTTTTGAAGGGGAGGTGAGTGGTGTATAGCGAGCGGGTCGGCCACTTAAGTTAATGGCTTTACCGTACATGCAGTTGATATACGACAAGTTGTGGATAAGTGGCGTTGCACGGAGCGAGTGATGTGGGCGCGGTGGTGGATAGAGTGGTTGCGTGGATTAAGCCTGTCTGCCAGGCGAGTGCGTGCTGATATCCCAGCGATGTAGTGCTGGAATGCGGCGGGGGTCTTCATGTCCAGGAGAGGGGAGGTTTCGGGCAAATCAGACAGATTCGTATCCGAAGCATGTAAATGGTGAATACTATAAGAAAGCACTTTCCTATTTATGTGCTTTAGACGTTCATCCCGATTGACGAAATGAACGTAACGCTGCCGTGAGATGAGGAACAGATCTCGTCCCGATGAACGCGTTAACTCTTCCGGTTTTTCTGCAATGGTTGAACGAACGAGGCCTCACTTGTTCCGTCGGCTCCTAAGAAGGCGTCGTTACTTCCCGTAGATCTCTCGTGCCTCAACCTAAGCGTGCAGGCTGTTACTTCTCTAGATCGTCTGAAATGTCATGCAATAGAGTGTGAGTATTAGTATCATACATTAGCACAAGACAGCGAGCGCTGCATAGTAATTAACTAAACAGAGTTAAAATCATAGCTGATACACGAAGCTCAGGATCAAATGCTTAGTAAAATGCGACTGTGTTTCCTTCTTGCAGATCCTAACACAATGAGCATAAGAAGTTTATAACAACTCCTCTACTAAAACGCTTATGACTACTCGGCCTCTTACTCGGATGAGACCACTGGAAGACGGCTTCATCAGCTGTCTATCAAACAATTGGACACGGGCCTTCGTGAACACACGTTAGACACTAACCTAGCCTAGGACACCATCCACCTCCGCCAGACCAAGAGTACACCATCCTTCACAGAAAGAAGAAACCTCCCCCGCCGTCTCTCTGCAATATACGAAGTTATTACGTGTATTCTGTCTCCTATCCAACATGCTCTTTGAAGGAAGTTATTATTGCTGAAAGCTCGAAAAACTCGCATGTGCTGCTCAAAAACCTATGGGATCCAAATGTTCGAACGTGGGATTTTCTCGAAAAATGAACTTTGAAAAATGGTTTAGGGCTTGTTAGAAAGAGCAAATTCTGCTCTTTCACCCCATGGAAAGAGGGAAACGCGCAATCAAAATGAAGCGAGTTATGCTCGTTGAAAGCCCAAAAACTCGCGATTTCAAAGAATGTGTTCGGCAAAACCGCCCGAAATGTTCGAACGTGGGATTTTCTCGAAAAATGAACTTTGAAAAATGGTTTAGGGCTTATTAGAAAGAGCAAAACCTGCTCTTTCACCCCATGGAAAGAGGGAAACACAGCAATCAAAATGAAGTGAGTTATAGTCGCTGAAAGCTTAAAAACTCGGTTTTGCACGGGAACTGTTCGAACGGGGCAAATTTTTGAAAAAGGGGACAATCACTTAACTTTTTATAATCTTTTGTTAGAGAAATATTTGAAGTTTCTAAAACTTTTCACAAATTTCCAAGATGTCGCATACGAAAGATTTTATGAGCTCTCAAAGTTGGAGGTGCGCCTTCTCAGAATTTTGGGTTTTCCGCTTCTGACAGAAATACTTTTGGGAGAGTTAGGTCATCCTTGCAATTTTCTGTAAAGCCACCTCAGGCACAGTTTAAACCTACCTCAATAAGTGAAACAAATACGTCTCAAGAAAGTTACACTCTCCTAAAACTTTTTCTTCGCCGCGTCCCAGTTTTCCAGCGTCCGGGTGATACCTGCCGCGCTCCAAGGTTGACGCCGCAACGCAAACGCTTTCTGCGGCGGTTTCTGACGCAATCATGTCAGTCCTACTCTTCTTTAATCTTCCTTAAGAAAGTTGATGATAAGAAGATGATTAGAAAAAAATTAGTTCTTATTATGAAGACTTTTGAAAAAAAAATCCAATGAATTTTTGTAAGAAAAAATCCATGAATTTTTTGAAAAAAATATTGAATTTTTTTCAGAAATTCAATGATTTTTTGAAAACAATTCAATTCAAATTTCAGTGAAGATCTCAATATTCAAATGTTCTGTTCATATTTCATGGAAGTTCATTGTCCATTTGAAAACAATGAACTTACGAACTTACGAACACAACATTTGAATATTGAATTCTTTACTGAACATTTGAATTGAATTTTTTTCAAAAAATCATTGAATTTTTGAAAAAAATTCAATGATTTTTTGAAAAGAATTCAATTCAAATGCCAGTGAAGAATTCAATATTCAAATGTTTTGTTCTATGTCATGGAAGTTCATTGTCTTTAAAAGGTTTTAGTTCACTGTCTTTGAAGTAAAATGAGTGAAATAAATATTTCACTTAACATTTAGTCAGCACATTCGGCACTTCCATTACCTAAGAGGGGGTCGCAACTGGACCCCCTTGAGATAAGGGGGTGACCCCCTTGAGAAAAGGGGGTCGCAAAAACCCTGAAAATGTTCGAACGTGACGGTTGACCCTGCGGTGAGGCCAGGGCCGCCATGCTGCGATGTCACCTCTCATTTACCACGAGTGCAGCATTCTGCTGATTTATGAGTGGTCAGGATCCATTTTGGGATTCGGTTCATTGTGGGATTCTGTCCTGGAAAGCGATACTTTAGTCAGCACATCTTCCAGGTCAAGCACTGCTTTAGTTAGAGCATCCTCTTTGATAAAAACAAGAAACACGACTACATGGCCAATCGCAAATCAAACCATGATTTTGTTGCATTTACGCAACATTCACGAATTCTCCATCTATCGTCAGCTTCCACCGCCACTAATCAAAGTCCATCATTTTGATGATCGGAGGTTGAGTTCACCCTAACGGCATTTCACCGAAAAAGACCATCTCTCGGTGGCGCGCCGACGTAATCATTCGGAAAACATCTTGAAGTTCTCGCACCTGATTATCTAAAGGATGGAGCATGGAGTGAGGCATTTTGGCAGCTATTGATCCGAAGTGATAGCTTTTCCTCACCGATATGGCAGCTTGAGGGATAGCTTTTTGTGGTCTTCTGACCATGTTTGTTAGCGACCTCGCCGGATTGAGCCGCACCATATCTCGTACCACTTTAACATTTTTCGTGGAAGTTGCAGCTGGTGGTGTCCACCATTCTCAGCGGTATTTCATAGCTTCGGAGTCCTTTTATCATTTGATGACAAACTCCACAGTTATGCCACGTACTAGTGGAGTTTTGGCTATTGTTTTCGCACTGGGACCAAGCACGTTCACTGAATGGTCATGGCTCGGTAAAGTTCAGCCATTCTGGAAAACTTGGGAAGCGGAATTGGAAGTACTGATAGAGGACGTGGTGTGCAAAAGGCTGAACACCAATTGCTCGCTTGTCGCTTACAAGTATCAACGGAACAACCCTTGTAAGTCTGAGCAAGTACATAATTTTGCGCGCATATGCTTATGTTCTCTGAAGCCGAGCCGAGATGTCTTGGGAAGGCCACCGTGCACAGGTGGGTAGGAAACCGCAGGAAACTCAGTGTTACAAGGAAAATAGCCTGACATTTGCAATGTTGCAGTAACAAGACTTTTATACACAACAATTAGCACGAATTCATCAAGAAATCATTCAGCAACTCCTGTTCAGGCAACACAAGAATCTGTCGCAATCAGTACTTGCAACTAGGAAGTGTATTTACATCGTTCGTGAAATAAAGTGTGTGGAGGAGAAGATCTTATAAAGCACAGACTGTATCTCTACTACTTATTTTATCGAAGGGTATTCAGCAATCTTTCCACATTCACAGTCGCTTCTGGTCGTCGTCGCTCACCTCCTCAATATCGCCGTTCCTTTTTGCGTTTCTGGAACGAATGTTTGAAACATTTGACTTTAGAATCAAGCTCACATTAGCGAAAATGTTGTGAAGTTCCCTCTCCGCTATTTTTATAGACATAAGAGGCACACTGCTTTGTTGACGGCTAATGCCTTTAAGCTTCCTGGAAGTGTCTTTTGAGGCGTTTTTAGTCTGGACTGTTTTCTATTTTTCAGTCAGAAACATGCTTAAAAAGCACTAG
>MU869149.1:5816-32127 GCA_036418205.1 Ostertagia ostertagi
GGTTGAAACGAATTTGCAGCGCTTAACCTTTACTACAATAGGTAGCTATTGCTATTCGACATGTTCTCCATGGAAATTGATAACTTCTATCAGACGATCTACAGACATCAATTAATTACTGACCTCTAGACATTCTTTCGAATTTAATTTCACACCTGCGCTGCTCTCTTTGTACAGATCTTCAGCTTCAACGTGGTCTTACTGAAGGAACCAACGGCTACATTTAAATTGGGGTAATAAATAAAATAGAATGAAAACTAAGCCGGGCAAATTGGCTCGTGATCCGACTTACAAAAACTCAATATATGAGCCACCACACCGTATCAATGGCGAACACACCCGCTTCGGATGATCCAACTGGCAAAAACTTCCTTAGGAATCTGCCGTTGGAAGTTAGTCGTAAGTCCGCTGGTTCTTACTTCCACGCCTGTGAAAACCAACGGAACGCGAAATTCGAATTCCCAGTCACAATCCTGTACTAAGCTTGTATACTTTACATTCCTGACCACATTCACGCTATTCACCAGTCGCAACCGGTAGACCTCTCTGAATGAGATGTTAACAGCGTCTCACTATACAGCCAGATTTATCATCCTGGCTGAGGAGGACTCGAGCACTCCTTTCTAGATGAAGTGAACACTGGCCAAGCGAAGATCATGGCAACAGAAAATTACTTACAAAAAAACCACGACGAATTTGATGACTAAGCCAAGAGCTTGCTCATTGCTGCGTAGTTGCGCTTGCTGGAGCTCAATCTTGACACCATATTTGTGCCCCTACTTTTAGAAGTATTAATGGTGAAACTGGACCGAAAGATCGACCCAAGACGGATAATTAATCGAGTTTGGAGAATAAGCGTTCCAAATCTGTTGGAACTACGCGTTTGATGACCGTGAGTTAAGACCGTGCATTGTTACTATTTCACGTGTGAGATTGTTAATATGACGAAAACGATCTGGGCCAAGATGAATTCCTCCATACCAGCGCGACACAACAACCTGAGAGGTTGTTCTCTGAGTTACGAAAATGAAATTCAAATTAACTCAGGGCAACGTACCAGAACATTAGTAGCATTCATTTTGTCCAATAGTTCTAGCATTTTAGAGCTCGCTCCAGTTTCTCCATCGTCGAAACAATCGTGCAATCTAGAAATCTTTGTAATCTAAACCTTATTACTTCACTCCGAAAGTTCATATTTCTGATAAAAAGAGTGAAAACAAATACAGACAACGTAAAAAAATAACAGAGATAACAAATAGAGATAAAGCTTAAGAATTCACAACAACACGAACTAAAGAGCTGCATCAAGAAAGATTCAAGAAGACAGATTTCCAAAAGAAATATTTGAGTGAGTATGTGTGTGATATGTGAGTAAAGGCTTAATGCAACCATGCCATACATAGATATGCGGAAGCTCCTTGGTCTCGTCCTTTCTGGGTTAAAATACTCTGCTGTCCGTTTTACGACTGAATTTTCTCAGTGCAAGGTTTTTCTTTCACTGATTTACTACAGTTTGAGGAATAGTGGGCCTGAATAAGCTGAACTAAGCTCACCCTCCCCCACCCCTATATCACGACAGTTTTTGAGGGGTTTGATGGCGGGGAAGTTGGTGTGATTCAAGTGATGATGTGTTCAAGAACACCATCTATCCTTGGAGAAGGAAAAAAGGGTTGCATAAGTCTCCTTACAGGCAGTCCCCCGATGTCAAAACTTCGTCTCAGTGTCTCGGTTGACCTTGCTTGCGATTCTCTTGTAAGCTTGAAGCTCGACTTAGATATATTTAATTAGATATGCATCAGTCCAATCGCGAATGACAAGATCGTACGATCAATACATATTTGTTCTCACTCAAGCTGCAGCTGCAACGGAGTCGCAAGGTATAACCTCGGCTCAAGTATGGAATCACTCAGACTAAACTTGAGAACTTTATATTGTTCTTTACCCATACCTGTGGCTAATGCGTGATTTCGAGCTGTTTAAAAAACTGAACTTAGCCTCTTGGCGAAATTGGTAACAGTACCGTATTTCACGTCCATTTCGGATCTCGGTGATGCGATAAGCATACATGTTGTGAGTTGCACGACTTATTTTCGGGTTTTCACTACAATCGATCAAGCACGAGCTTCACCTGAATTGAATGAAATGGAAATCCAAATAACTCTGCTCTCCCGCCGCAACGCTGCCTACTCGCAAAGCATAACGGCAGTCCCTCAGACAAGCTATCTAAAGCCGATGTCATAGTTTGCGAATCGAGCGATTCGCTAGCGAATCGCTAGATCCGAGCGTTGCGCCAGCGAATCGAACGTTGCACCAGCGAATCGAACTTTGCGCCAGCGAGTCGAACGATGTACCAGCGAGTCGAACTAGGTACCAGCGACTCAATAGTGGCGGGACCCAACGTTTAAAGGAAGCCCGCCACTTTCAAACAGTGTCCACTGCAAAGTCCCGCCACTTTCAAACAGCGTCCGTCACGTGACGTTCGTTCGCAAAGTTCGATTCGCTGGTGCAACGTTCGATTCGCTGGCGCAACGCTCGGATCCAGCGATTCGCTCGATTCGCAAACTATGACATCGGCCTCATGTGCACCTCTTAATGCTCAGGATGTCACGTGATACCATCGATGTTACTATGTCTGCAACTACGACCTACTCAGCCGCAGGAAACAGTTTGAGATATTGTTCAAGATAATTAGTTTTGTGGTGGTACTACTTGAACAAGTGCATACTTCTTCTTTACTATTAACTCTAGCGAGATGAGCTTGGAAATGGCTTTTGCGATCCGTGAATACATCGCCATGATAGATTGTTGGCACTTCATCAACACAAGTCATAACAGACGCCACACATCGTTCCGAGGCCTCTACGGGTCCAACTTCCACAGGTTCCTGGCCTTTTTTTGCCTAAAAGGCATACTTCACTACGCAATTTAGTGAAGCATTTTGGGTGAAATCTACGCTACCACAAGACAAAGCTCCTTCACAGGAGAAACAGAGAAAAAAGAATTCAAGGAAACTACGCACCTCAAGATACTCTTTTATCACCGTAATCCAAGCGTAGATGATGGGAGATCCCAAATTTTCTAGATAGGTGGCGTTCAAAGCGTCTTCTAATGCATAGCGATCCTCTCTAGACAAAGAAGGACCGCTCAACTCGTATAGTGGCGGCTCCCTAAAGAAGAAAATTAAGTTTGAAGAAATAGCAGGACCTTCCCTTATATGCACGGTGTGAAGTTGCGCCGGTATTTGGCATAAAGTTCGCGCAAAGTCCCGTTACTTCAACTTCTTCGCTGCTGGATTACGGTAAAGATCCCACACCGAGACATTTGTGGTCCTGGCAGTAACGTCGGAGAGCACAGACGACAGGAGGACGGTTCCAGATCCCACGGAGGAAGGTGAGAGCCAAAAGACTAGTTTTTTTGGGAGATACTCCGAGGTGGGCCAACTACAGTGTGGCAAAAGTTTGAATGTGTGAGATCGCAGTGGTCATGAGCCGCTGATAAGGCGAGAGCGCAGACGAAAGCGTCGAATTGAGGCGGCTTAAAGGACCGAGTTCGAGTAGTCCGTCGACCGTAATGTAGCATAAAACACGATCTACGTCGAGATGAGAACTCTTACCTAGGTTACACAAGCGCGAATGAAATGCCCAAAAAAATCAACCTTTGAAGTTCGCATTTCTGGGGAATGGGAAGAGGCAGTTATTAAGGAGTTGGAAAGTTTGGCGCAATGTGGCTCGGGGGGGGGGGCAGTCGCCGCGCGCGATCTCTGCTCGTCCGCGCCCTGTATTACTAAGTAAGCCTAGGAGTGGGCAGGAACTTTAGGAAGATGAAAACTATGATCCTGGAGTTCCTCCTCCCTGCCCGAGGCTTAAGCCCGATTTAAGATCGGATTTTCCACAGAAAGATCAGAAATCGCGCCGGGCGCCTGCCCGCCCAACCCGAACGCGAACCCGCCATTTTGCGCCGAAAGTTGTCTTTGAAAATGGCAAAACATTTCAAACCCCCATTCTGTGCCTACAATGCACGACCGTTTCGAATCACGGCGATCACAGCTTGGTATGATCCCTCGGACACTTGAGTAATATCCCCAACGGCCGAAGACCAAAGTTACACCAAATTGAGAGCCAGTCCCCGCCGACGCAGCAACACGCAGCGGGGGTCCTCCAACAGACGAACCACGAGTAACTACGTACCTCAGAAAGATCGATCCACTCTGCCGACGCAGAGAGGCTTCCGGCCCGCCGTGGCTTCAGATGAATCGTCGATATCGGGCACCATTCTCCCATCGCTATCCTCCCTTTATACCCTCTCTCACATCTACCAAGTCCCACAGATATGTGAAACAATACCGTTATGTATTTCCTACCTCTACACAAATTCAGATGGAAGCGTCTTTAATCTCTTATTTGACGAGCTAATTAGTGAATTGCACAACATTTTCCTATTTTAAGTCACTTAGTGCCCAGACAAAACGAATGAGTGAAAGCGAAAAGGCTTTGTAAACATAATGGACTCACTGTGATGAAATAGTTTCTTCAATTCACGGATAGCCTCACAACTCGTCCGAAACCTGATTGCACCTTGTCTGCAAACTCGAACGAAATCACAAATCCCAGCCAAATAGCGATTCTAAATATCAAGCTCCATCTCGCTGGCGCATGTTTTTGTTACTTTTTTCTAAATCTCCCATACTAGAGTAGACCTGAAATGTTCTATCATATCAAATGGTGAATTCCAGGTAAAATCCGATGACAAGGAACATCAATAGCTGCGTTTTGAAAGTCACAAAGAAAATGCAGTAATAACTTTCAACAACGATCAACACACTCACTGACTTTACTCGAAGTGAGCAAAGTTTGTATCCATCCACTGACATCGTAGAAAACCCAGAAATGTTTTAGGGCACCACTCTAGAATTTAGACGGAGAATTAAAGAGTATAGATCAGTACACAAATTGACTGAATATAATCATTGATTTCAATACGAAAGCACAAAACCGAAGAAAAGAGTTATTGACCAACCCCCAATTCACACATTTTCAACTACAAATCCCGTCACGGTGTAAATGAGTGCTCGGCATCCATCAATAGAACATTATTGACGTGCTTTCCAATAATCTTCAGTTACCGCACTAAACTCCTTCAATGCGCCTTGATTTAAATTTCTTCTATTCTGGCTAGGAGAAAACCAAGCAGCCGATATACATGTAATCGAACTCCTTGTGCTCAAGCCAACAATTTTGGCCCAAAAAAATGTGTTCATTTACATATGAAATTGTTGAGAGAATTGCATAAGCTAAACAACAATCTATAGTTAAGTCCATCATAGATACAGCCACTTTAACTTTCTAATATAAAGATTCGGTTTTAGTGGCCGCCGTTCCCACCGATCGCGACCCCCTGCACACCGAAGCCTGTGCCCTCTCGTACGAGACGTGCACGTTGGCCCTCCCGATTTGTCAAAACTTTGAAATCGCCTATCCTTATCGCAATCTGGACGCCCACGTACTACAAGTCCCCCCCCAAAGTTTCATCAGTCACCTGCGATGCTTCGATCGACACGTCCAGGTTCTGAATACTCATCATCATACAACATCTTTTAAACATGCACTTTTGCCTGCATGAAACCTAGACAGAACTGGAGGACTGTAAAGTGAGATTGCTGATATCATCTTTATTCTTGAAAAGTTGGAATGGCTCATCTTATTTGCGATGCCCTCAAAGAAAACCGGCTCCCAAGTACATGAAGAAACCGTTTCCCGAAACAGCTGTTTACGTAATTATCTTGTGCATGTTGCCGGAGATTAGGTAACAAAACGAATCAAGCACCACATGCACCTCCCCTCGTGGAAAGTTTAAAATCTAAACCTAGGTCTCTGCTTGTCAGGTTATTGAAGACATAGTT
Organism: Ostertagia ostertagi; assembly: GCA_036418205.1. Lineage (NCBI taxonomy): Eukaryota > Metazoa > Nematoda > Chromadorea > Rhabditida > Trichostrongylidae > Ostertagia > Ostertagia ostertagi. The sequence continues at coordinate 11,716 of MU869149.1, forward strand.
AATTTAGGTGCTAACTTAGCTTGAGGGGGGCCAAACAGTCGGCGGCGCGGCAGGGTCTGCTCTCGCCTGGCATGTTCGGAAATCCGTGGGCCAGGGGGAGTGTAGGCAGTCTAGGGGGGGGGGGCAGTCACTTGACATGCGTGAAAAGCTGGAATGTTCGAGTTTACACTGTCTCGCTCGAGAGAGCCCAGGTGAGCAGACTGCCGCGCCGCCGCGTGCCCCCCCCCCCAACTAAGTTAGCACCAAAATTGTTATATTCCCCCATAAAATCGAATGTGCGAGATCGTGTCTGTCCTTACTGGTCCTGATCCTTGCAATCGAGGCGTTCCGGGTGGGCGCAGAAACGAGCGAAGTACTCTCGTTTCATGCAGCCAGAAACCCACGTGGCGCACGTGGCTAAATTCTCAATGAAAAGGTGACATCACATGTGCTCTAAGATGTTCTTGAATCGATGCCACATTAATGCCACGTCAATTTCTGCAATTGCACAATTTCTGGGTCATTTGAATTAGAGGGTACCTACACCAAATCTCGAAGTCTGATTGGGCGTGTCACCGGAAATGACGTGGCAGCCACCGCACTTGATAGAAATTGCGCGGATAAGCTGCTTCCAGCATGCTTCGCTGATATCTGGCGGAGTATTTTATCCACGTGGCATCTAGCAAGTGCGATGGCTGCCACGTCATTTCCGGTGACACGCCCAATCAGAGTTCGAGATACCGACTGTATTCATGCACTTCGTGGATTTCCCCACCTTGCACAAATGAAAAAATGATACAGGCGCAAATATATCGCAGCGCATGCCATCTCCACCTGGAAACCTTTTGGATAAACTGAAATTTAAATCGTTCATCTTGGGGGCCGGGGATTCAGCTGATGCGCCATTTTTGGTGCCTTGGAACGAGGACCTCGGAAGAAGAATTATCGCAAGGACGAAGTCTATTCGTGCTTCTCCCTTCACCGCGTTTCTCCCTTCCTGGCCGTATGCTATCCTCCCCAAGAGTTGGGGAACGAAAATTTCCTTTAAATTTTCTCTGTCTTCCCAACTGGGATTGTCCTGATAAAGGGCCTACCCCCTTATTTAATGTATGTTTGTAGGTCAAAGTAAACATGCACTGAAAATGAAGAAGAAACTATGTTAAAACAAATAAATTTAGAAGGGATTTCCGTCCCCAACCTTCTTGGGGAGAATTGAGTCCGGCCCCTGGGCTTAGTCCTACTGTCAACAAATAAATTCAGAGGGATTTCCGTCCCCAACCTTCTTGGGGGAATTGAGTCCGGCCCCTGGGCTTAGTTCTATTGTCGGCCCTGTTTTGAATGTCCTTCTCCCCATGAGCGCAAAAAGCAACCATAAGACCTGGATCTGTCCATCATCCTGGAAACTCTTGCCCGTCCAAAACCTTAATCAACTGGCTTTTAAACTTTTTTTACAAGGTCCAGCAAAAAATGGCATTCAACACAAACGAAAATCAAGAAATGGCGTAGCAAGGCAGCAAACAGCACCAATTAGTGCAATTAGTGCTATGGCGTCCTTGTGCAAAATTGCGATTGGTGTACATCGCACTAACTATTGCACGCACCTTCATTTTTATTTGAGCTTTTTTTTTCTTGTGCGAGAAAGAGACTGGGAGGTATTCCTTTTCTCAAGGTGTATAATGGAATTCGTTGTGTTTTAAATGCGTTTCGCTCTGCAACAAGATGCCTCCAACCACATTTGAGCCAATTTTTCGCTAGTGTTGTATTTGTCCTTGAAGACCCTCGTTCTCTGCTTTACGCCAACAGTTTTAGATTTGGGTGTGTGTGAAGCCATTGGAACTTTTTGCAGAACTTGTTTCATTGGTTACTTTCTACGTTTCCAGGAACTGAAATGGCTGCTCCGGAAGTGGAAATACTGTGCACAGAGGAGGCACTGAAAGTTACTCCGAAAAAACCGCACAAGCACCGAAGGCGCCCAGCTAGGACTAGAACCAGTGGAGTACTGTCTGAAAGCGATGTACAAGATGTCAAGCCGAAAGATGGTTCTAATGCACAAAGCGATGCAATGAAGAACAATATTATCTCCAAAAAGAGGTTCCGCCCTGATCGTGGCACTCCAAATCCTGGATCTTCAACTAAGAAAGCTGGACCGGCTAATCAGGCTAGTTCTGGCACTCCTGGAAAGCCACTCAATTCGAAACCTGCCACTAACACCCAGATCGGGGCACCTCAGAGAGGTCAGCAGCAGCAGCAACAACAGCAGCAACAGCAGCAACAACAGCACAACAACAACAGCGAGCACCCGATACAAAGGGTAAATTTCTTTGTTCTTGCTGTAATGATCGTATGTGTTAAGTTACTACGAAAAATTGTGGTACGGCGTGAAGCTATTCCAAGATTCTTGGAGTTGCAGCAAAGGTTTTGAAGAGCCTCTGTCTGCTAGCGCTTCGGAATTATAGCTTTAACAGAGTCTTGAAGGCCAAAGATTAGTACGGTGTGCCCTAAAATTATTTTTTACTTCAGGAAGGTTATCTGCAGAAGAAAGATTTCTACAGTAGAATGGTGTACATGAAGTCCTGGAGTGGTTCTAAGTGTTTTGTAGTTCACGATGCCATCTAGAATTCCTCGGTCCAAAGAGTACTTCTCTAAGGTCCGAAACAGTGGGGACTGGAACTTATCTTTGACATCTCATTCAAACGTCTGTGTTTCTAACAAGTCATTTCCGACGACTGACGTAGTAACCCTTATAGGAAACGGAACCAGGAGCAAAATTCGGCATCGCGTCCTCAAACTAAGACGTTTTTCAAACAGTATATGAGCGACGATGAAATTTGTGCAGGTTTGGCAAATGGGACACTTTTGAAGGTATGTTTTGAACTTGAAATATCGTGTGTAGATGTGATTTCTTATGCAATTCAATTTCTAGGGCCAGATCCGAATAAATCAGAGGAAATTTGAGGAAGCATTTATCGACAATCCTAATGGTAGCGAGTTTCCAGATATCGCAGTTTTGGGCATGCCTGATCGAAACCGCGCTTTACAGGGTGATGTGGTGGCCATCCGCATAAAACCTCGCTGTAATTGGGTTGTGAGTTTGTCGTCAAATGTCATTTCTGGGTTTTTTATAACTGCATCCTTTTTTCTGATGGAATCTCAACGAACATTCTTTGAGGTGAATGAAGACTCCTACAAAAGTTGGAAAAAGGATTTTTGTAAGAAAGGCGCAGGGTCTCCTGTTGATGAGGTTTGTTTAAAATGGTTCTAGCAGAATACAACTGCACATCTGAATCTGAAAATATATACAAACAGTTTCAAACGTGCGCAGCCAAGTGAAGCTAAGTGAAACCTCTGTACTGCTGTGTACCACAGAGGGGAGGGGGTGGGTGGCAAAAAAAGACATTTTGCCCATGACGCACTTCGGCTTTTTTCTTCGCAGGGATTGCCGTCGTTGACGGAAGTTCCATAGCAAGGTATTCAATGTTGGATAGTTTCCAGATACATAGCTCCCACTATGCAAACCCCCTCGGAACTCGCTTTTCAGTAAAGGTCGTTATGGTACACGATCCTTCGAAGACCCCATTGAGCTCGACCAGTGCACCATGTTTCCGGGGCAAATTTTTCTGATGCCGTCCACGTAGGTGGCCACTATGAAGATTTTCTTATAGAATGAAATGCGCTCTTCAATACTAAGTTGGGAACATTCGGTTTGAATTGAGCAAAGTGTGATTAAATCCATCTGAAAGTGGAGACAAAATGTCTTTTTTATTGCCCCCCCCCCTGTATAGTAGGGATCTTTCATTCTTATCCGTTCGCTCTGTACCAAACGTCGGCTCCACGCAATGGGTCTACGGATGTTGTGAAGAATCATGATACTGAATTGTAGCAAGGCGGTGTGACCTACGTTACTCGAGTCAGAAGAAAATGTCATCTTTTCAATTTGGTTGTCATTTTATATCGAATAGGTAATTTCCGTCTTATTGTAGTGCGGAGAGGTTACTGGCGTCTTGGAAGTCATGGAGGAATTGATTGAAACGGCTTCGTCTCTGGATAGCGGTTTTGCGATACCAGAAAAGGTATGGGTTTGCAGTGAAAATTCGCTTCCTGTTTTGGGCAGTACGTTTCATAGCGCCAGACGAAATGAAGATAAAATAGTTATGAGGTGAAAAGACGTTCGTGTTTTCGATGTGGATCAGCGCTAAAGGGTTGTGCGTTGAACGTACTTACCTTGCCTATATTATTTGTATTTTTATGCAATCCGCGAGGGTGAACATGCTCTTGTGTAAGGATAACTAAGTGGCTATCACTATGCGGAACATTGTACTTATCAAGGCAACGTACTATAAACATCGAAAGCACACGATCTTTGCCAATAATGATCATGAAGTTTTCAATCTGATCGTCTGATGGCGAATAATTTTCATTGTAGTCGTTTTCCTGGTAGCGTGTTGTATACGATTAGCTTTAGGGAATACCTGCTCAATCCGAAATCTCTGAGAACTTGCAGAATGTGGCTGGAATAGATGTTTCGCTCAAGGATGAGTGCTGCATCGACGTCCAGGTAAATTATTGTTATTAGTGAGAACTTAGGAGGAATTTTTTTTCCAAATCTCGGTTTCCAGCAGCCAAAAGAAAACTAGATTGATCAAGGGCACTGTTGGAGATGTAGCCTTCGATATTTCCTGTTTTTTCGCTTCTTCTTAGAGATTTATTATTTATTTTGATCACTTGTAATTGTAGGTTTTCTTTGGCTCTCCCCACTTTCTGCACGATTTGGGGCGCGGCCGCGGCGAGCGCGGCCGCGCCCCAAATCGTGCAGAAAGTATGGGAGCCGTTTTCTTTTTGGCTCACTGGTCTAATCAGAACTCATATTTGTTTCATTGCAAGACGAAATGAAGAGAGAGTAAAAGGTCTGAGGTGGAAGGACGTGGTTGCTTCCGGTATGGAGACAATGCGTTAATGTTCTGCATGTTTCTCTCAGACATCGCCTAGATAGTTAGTCTTTGACAACTCACATGCGTGGTTATGCCATGGCGTAAGCAAAGCCAATGGAATGCCACCATTGCGGGACATTTCTCCACGTACGGCGATTCAGTTTGGTGTAAACATCGGAATCACACGATCTCCACTAGTTATGATCAAAAGTTTTCAATCTGATCGTCTGGCAACAAACGAAGCGTGGCTTCGTAGAATGATCTGCCGTTTGGTAACATCCCATTACAATTTTTTTCCTTTCTAGGTTGATGACGGAAGTGAGTCAGCCACAACTTTGGGCGAAGAGGAGTTTTGTCAGCCTCCAAATTTAGAGGAGGTGAACTTATACTTATCATTTGTTTCACAGATGTGTCTTTATTGCTGCATTTCAGGTCGTCGCTGCCGATGGTGGGTCTATTACTTTGGTCAGTGCAGAGAAACTCAAGATGAAACCAGCGAAAAAGAAGTCATACCGGATTTTGTCCGATCTGCCACTAGAGGAGTGGTGTTTACCTGATGACTGCCTGCAAAAAACTGCTGAAGTGAGTTAGGATACTTTAGTTAGGGTTCGATTCAACACCATATGACTGCTGTGTGGTTAAGGTTGTCGGTATCGTGGAACAAAAGAATTCTCGTCTGGCTATGGGTCGATTAGAACCAGCGCTAGGGTCTCAACGAAAATGGGCAAAGTTTTCACCCACAGATTCTAGATTACCGAGAATGATGATAGATGCTGCTCAGCTTCCGAAGGATTTCTTTGAAAGGCCGCAGGTAATCTTACTTGGGTACTTCTATGACGAAGTTTACAGTTCCCGAGGTGCATGCCTTTTTGTTTAGGACTTCAGCAAATTCTTATTCCTCGCAAAGATTGTGGAATGGGCTCAGAATTCAGTCATGGCTCGTGGTAACCTAGAGAAGGAGCTGGGACTGGCTGGTGATATTGATGTAAGTTTCATTGGAACACCTACGCAGTAGAAAACTGCGCGTGACTATCTGTGTTAATTCTGAGGGACCACTAGCGTGTGTCATTCAAGTCATAGGTGCAGTATTATCAGGCTTTTCATGTTTCTGTTAGACTTCTTCTGGGTTTTCAGGCAGAAACTGAAGGTTTGCTCATAACGAACAACGTGGATACGCGCGAATTTTCCGAAGCGGTCATCGAATGCCTTCCGTTAGTGCCTGAAGGCGGATGGAAAATAGATGAAGTTAGTTAATTTGCACTGCCTGCTCGTCCTCTGAACGCTGACTTCTGATCATTTTTAGGCAGAGCTCGCTAAACGCCGTGATTTACGAGATGAAATTATATTCACAATTGACCCGAAAACCGCGAGGGACCTCGACGACGCGCTTTCGATAAGCCCCTGTGAGGATGTCGACGGCTGTGGTACTCCTGGCTGGGAGGTTTGTAGTAGTTCTCGTAGGAATTTTCAGTTACTATTTGATTTTTGTTCCAGGTTGGTGTTCATATCGCTGATGTTACCTATTTTGTCTATGAAAATACGGAATTGGATGAGTGGGCATCTCAAAGAGCTACAAGTGTCTATTTGGTTCATCAGGTTGGGCTCTCTTATACAAATGAACAATATTTTGGTTATCTCTTCCATTCACAGGTGGTTCCTATGCTACCTCGACTTCTCTGTGAAGAGTTATGCAGTCTGAATGCGGGTGTAGATCGGTTGACGTTTTCTGTGACGTGGAAAATGGATGACAAGGCGAACATATACGAGGAATGGTTTGGAAGAACGGTCATACGGTCTCGAGTTAAGCTTACTTATGAGCATGCACAGGTATACTCTAATTTGGCTAACGTTGCTTCTGGATTTTGCCCTTCATACCTTCATTTCACAGGATTTCATCGAAAATCCAGAAAAGGAGTTCCTCGAAGTCGAAATGCCTGAAATATCCGATGGCGTTACAGTTCACCAACTAAAAGAAAAGGTTTGCCAAAACTGAAATTTGATGAAGAGCTTTTTTGCTTCACTTTCATTTTATAGGTGTTACAATTAAATGCTATTGCGAAATTGCTGCGACAGAAAAGAAGCGAAGGAGGCTCGCTACAACTTGATCAGCCGAAACTGAAATTTGCTTTGGATGACGACAACAAGTCGCCCATCGGTGTATCCATATACGAGGTTTGGAGCTTTTTTTGGAGTAGCATGTACGATTATTTCCATAGGATGATCGCTCTAAAAAATAGGTACAGCAGGAAATTAGGGATAGAATCATGAAGTTTTGGCTCCTTTAACTTGCTCTTAGTGAGATTCTCCTGGGATACATTGAGTATACATGTGTGATGTGTTGGTTGCGATTTCTACAAAGTATTTATGGATTTATTGTTGTTAGTAGTAAGTGAAGCAGCTTACCTTAGTGTTCTGGGTTTCTGCTGCGGTACTATTTAGTCTAGAACGGTTACACCAAGGAAGAATTTACCATCACGCATATTTTCGATCAAGAATTTGCCTACTTTTACCGGCACATTATGACTTGTAAAATATTCTCCAAGTATCGCAAAATTCCACTTGTCCAGCATGTTTTCCAATTAGCATGAGTTTCCCAATCCTGCATAATGTTTACATTTATATCGAATGTTTTTTATTGCAGGCTAAGGATTCTAACCGATTAGTGGAGGAGTTTATGTTGCTCGCGAATATGGCCGTTGCCAGGAAAATTGAAAGGCATTATAGGAAGACAGCACTGTTACGATGTCATCCTAAACCGAAGGCCAAAGTTCTTCGTGATGCGGTACGTATATTTTCATTTCGCTTCCTTTTATGTGAGACTACTACATTTTATTAATATCCAAATGCCAAGGTTGGAACAGCGAAATGATGATTGTAGTAAAAGGTCTGAGTGTCGGTCGACAGATCGGTAATCTCATGGCCTTTTTCGTGAAGAATTAGAAAAAAGTCGACGAGTTGTCCTTAGACTAGTAGCTTATCACTTGCTGACAAACTGAAGGTCTTGTTTGTTAGTTCTTGAGATTGGCGCACATCCGTTTTCACATGAGGACAATTGGTGAGATTACCGATCAGGCTCGCCTTCATGCAATGATCACGAGAATGATCTGATCGCTGAACAGTTCTGAAAAAGAATAGCTAACATTTTCACGCAGGAATTCGTCTTGACCACTTCATGTTCAGCCTTAAAATGTTGATTTCAGCTGAAACTGTGTAATACAATTGGATTTCCCATTGACGGGACTTCGTCAGGAGAGCTCAGTCGTGCATTGGCTCCATTTCGAAGTAACTCTCGGCTCTTGAGGTCGATTAACCAGGTATCTATGAAGTTCAATATCGAAATGTTTACATTTGTTTTATTACCAAGGTTTGTGTTTCAATGGATCTATCTACTTGTTCGTAAAGCACGGCGCAGGTCGGGTGTGGGGCTGTTTTTTGTTATATCAACCCAGTGTTCCTCATAACTTTTTTATCTCTTGTCTTTCCTGGATTTTTTAATGAGCTGTTGTTTTTGAGGTTCTATCAATGGTTCTCATGAAAGCTATGGAACTCGCTCGGTATTTCTGTACGGGTTCTGTTGCAAGTCAAACTCAGTATCATCACTACGCTTTGAACGTGCCTTTGTGAGTTCTTATTTCCGATGTCTATCATGCTTCTTAAATTTTGGTGTTATGCATTTTGCATTTGCAATATTAGATCTAATTCTTTCATTATTAGCTACACCCACTTCACCTCACCCATTCGTCGATATCCAGACATCATTGTTCATAGATTGTTGGCGGCATCACTGGGTTACTGTGAACCTTCCGAAAGGACTGTGGAAGAACTGGAGAAAATTGTAAGCGAGTTGTTTACATCTTCACTAGTTTCTTTACAATCATCACATTAGCTTGTCCTTTCATTCATGTGGAATCATTAGGAAGGTGGGAAATTGATACCAGGTATCGTGTTTAATGGCTTTTCCAAGGGGCCGTATTCAGTCGTTCCTCGGGGGTGCGTCTCCCTCTGATTCAATCCCCGGGGGAGACAAAAAAGTGTTGCGTCATAGGACTGCCATACCTCGTTGTGTGTTTCTATCCGCCAGACAGTTATAGATTGAAGGATTGATTACGGCCCCAGTCGCAGTAAGTCGAGGCGTCAGCGGAATTAATAGGTTGTAGGGAAAGTTCTCGCGGTTTTTGACACATATCATTACCTTAATTTTTTATCAACAAGAAAAACATATTAGGAAACAAAGTAATCACCATCACGTTCTATCACTCTTCGCCATTTTTCGGGCAGACTTTTGATGCCTTCGGCAAAGAACTTTTCTGGCTTCGATTCAAAAAAGTTGCTCAACCAGAGCTCAACGTGCTTCGAAAAACCGCGAGAACTTTCCCTACAACCTAATACTTTTTTCACTCCACCCTAATCTCCATTCTGAATGTCCTTAATTTTGTGTTGCCCTTAATTAGGCTCAACACTGCAACGACAAGAAGTTGATTGCGAAGAAGGTTGGAGAAAGCAGTGCTGAAACATTCTTCGCTGTTTTGGTGCAGGTGAGAATTAGGCTTTCCTTTTTACAGCGTTATTTTTTCACCGATACATCTTTTCCATGCACACTTTTCCACGTATGTTTATGTCAAAATAGGATAAGCAACCTGCGTTCTCCTTAAAAATGGCTGAATGATTAATTTTGTAGTGTCAGTCACGAATAGGAATCGGGAAAGTTGGGTTGCCTATTTGAGCAGGAACGGGCAGTGCGGACGATGCGGATAGCGCGCACAGTGCGAAATTCTTCAGTATAGAGCAGGGTCAAGCGAGGCGTCGAGGAAAATTCGGAAATACGACCCCCCCCTCCCTCTGCCGAAGGCCGAAGTCCATGAAACAACCCTCTTTAAAAGCCGAACTATGAAAAAGTTGTTTAATTCTCCACCAAAACTGCTCATAAAAAAGCCCTGCTACCCCATCGTCCACAAAAAAACTCGTTTAAAAAGTATAAAAGTGAAAAAGTCAAAGAATGATCATTAATGACGAGTCCTGTCAAACGAGCAAACGAGAAACGGAGCAAAAAACGTCAAACTAGTCACTAGAAATGGCGTACTATGACAACACCTCTTCTTTGTTTATTTCCTCCACAAGACTTACCAAATTCTAGTACTACACAGATTATGGTTCTCAATTTACACGTCCCCCTTTCGTCAAAGGAAGCCTTGTAAAAGCCTTCGCCAGCTGTGTGTTGACTGGACTTTGGCGTTGACCGTGGAGCAGCTTATTTACTATTGAAATTTGAACAAATATTCAAATGATTATAACTTTCTTCAAAGTTAACGAATTTTCAATCTGAAAGCTGATTTGGGAGTTTTGTGAAGAGCTTTTTCTAATCAGTACTGAAATTACAGGAAGTTATAAGAAATAACAAATTTAGATCAAATAACGAGGAAAATTCGAGACGAGCACGAGTTTTTACACTTTCCGGAGCAATAACTTGCTTCATTTCCGTCAAATTCAAAAAGTTGATACGTCATACAAAACTAGAAGATTTTCTCTATCAAACGGTCGCTAAAGCAGCTTCATACGTCCAGTACTCAAAAAATGGCCACGTTGAGGATTTTTGCAAAATTAACGAGGAAAATTCGTGATGAGTGCGAGTTTTTACGCTTTCCAAAGCCATAACTCCGTTCAAACTCATGCAATCTGGAAAGTTAATACGTCATCATAAACTAGAAGATTTGCTCTTTCTAGAGGCAACTAAACTGCTAATACGTTCACTATTTAAAAAATGGCCACGTTGAGGATTTTTGCCCGAGTACCGCCGAAAGGTACTTTTTCGCTACATTAGCACTATCCCAACGACTATAGCTCCTTGCAGGAGCGATTACATACTGAAGTAGGAGCAGATTCAAAATCCTCGTGCTTTTCTCTCTGCAAAAAGTGTAAAATTGTTTAGCGGGTCTCAACTTTAAGGTTACATGCTTGTGAATTTGACGCTGAAGGCTGCGTTTCTTGTTGAATAGTGTACTCCTCTCTGTAATTTAACATGAACTCTTTCAGAACCCTCTTGATTCTTCCTGAATTAAGATTCGTTATCAAGATAGCCGTAGCTGAAGCGCGCGCAACCAACTGGGCCCACTCTGGGATGCGCCGTGTGCTTCACATCTCGTTGGATTTGAGGACCTACTTGAAAGATAAAATATCCCTAGAAAACGTGCGAATTTCGGATCCTTTGACTTGTGTGGTGATGAAACACTAAAGTCACTAAGAATTGCTAAGCGGACACCTCTAAATCACGAAGATTTTGTGTGGACGGAATCAATTGTTATTGGAAATACTCTGGCCTGGTATCGATTCGATCCTTAATGTTTGTCCTCCGACGATGATCCTACTGTATCAATCGGGCCCGATCTCTCCCCAGCGGGCCAATACGACCCCCCCCTCTGTGACATGTCGAGGATTCCTCAACGCACGCTTGACCCTGGTATTAGAGCGCTGAAGAATGATTTGACGCGCAGTCAGAAGTGCCCTCTTCAAATAGGCGCTAGGATTTTATACTGATGCTCTTGCACTTCCCGCAGAGTCCGCTAGGCGTTTTAATATCTCACAAAGAAGGCAGTTCATTTTCTCGATTCATTTACTAGTGCTTTTCAGAGAATTGGACCTATGGAAGCAAAGGGTGTTGTCGTGAATGTACTCGACATGGCATTTGATGTCCTTCTGATCAAATACGGTGCAGTAAAGAGGGTGTACGTTAAGGTAGCTTTTTCTCTCAAATACGTATTTCATTTTTTTCGTTTTACGTGTTTGTGAGTCCTTTGCTGAGGAAATTGTTTCAGTCACTGGAGATGAGACGTGAGCCCTTATTTGAAGAGTCTTCCGCACGGCTTACACTGTACTGGTCGACGGATGACGGTTTGTCTACTACTATTGTTATACGTGGGATTCAATCTATCTCACTTGATTATCTGCTTTCAGGTCCGATGGAACAGCTGATTCAGATGTGCACGGTAGTTGACGTTATCTTAATAGGTGAACCGAATTCCACGAAGTTCGATGCAGTGATCAAACCGAAACCAAGCAGAGATTCTCCAACCCTCGTCGAGCTTTGGCGTGAATTGGAGAGTGCTGGCGCCAACGTTAATGATCTTGATTTGGGCTCAATTTTACTGGCAGACTAGTAGTGCTTTTTCACTTAATACTCTCCCAGGGAACAGGTATGCGTCAGAATGGAGAATGGATGAGGCATTCAGATCATGTTTCGTTTCCATTTTCTTCTCGTTGTATTTGAGACAGATGAATTGATCTCATTGAGTACTGAATGTTACACAATCTTTTTTGAGCTGGAATGTTGTAAATAGCTGTGATAGCTACCTTGAGCCAGTTACGTCCTCGTAGTTTCTCACTATTTTATTCTAGTCTCCTCGTCACTGTTTTCGCTTATTGATCATATTGATTTATTTGGTATTTAACGACTCCAAATTGGTTGTTGCATGTACAGTAAGCCGTTTGTTGAGGTGATTCGAATTGTGACTTGTGTGTGCAAATATGGGTTGTTTTTACCATTTTAGTTAAACATAATAACAGCATTAGGCGGACGTTTTGTTAAACATTGAATCAAGAGACAAGACGTAGGAAATTCAACTTACTTAGCTGTTTGAAAAAGCGCTGCGGGTGATAGCATCATCCTAGCCTTAGGCCGCAATCATAGTTCGCGGCTCGGGAGATTGGGATAGGCCGCGTTCATAGTTCGCGACTCCGGAGATTAGGATAGTACGCGACAATGAAAAACATATGTATTGACGGCGAGATTAGGATAGTAGTAGAGTAGGAGATTGCGCTGACAAGATTAGATACGTATCGATTGAAATCGCTGGAGTAGTACACTGGTGTGCAAAACTTAAGGACCAGATAGATAAATTGTCCTAACTTATTAACAATTAGATGGAATTGGATGAAACTGTACGGGCATAATGCTAGAAGCCCTACAGTCATGGGCACCGAAGTGGGCCTCATATGTCTTGCATCCGGCTTCAATCTGGAGCCTAAATGGGGTGGCCACCCAGAACGATGGGTATCGTGGGGCAGGACAAGAGGGGTGAACTAAGCAGGGAGAAGTGACTGTGGAATGTAGTGGTGTTCTTGATTACATCAAGTCTCAGAGACAACACTAGGGTGACTTTACGCGAGGAAGAATCATTGGGAAACTGAAAAAAGGAAGTTGTGTCCAGGAGTTTTGTGTCAACCACAGCATTGTTTTTTGTGCATGAGAAGCAATGTGGACCGCAGCCACTGCTGTCCCAAGAAGAGGAGGTTGTGGGTCACGAACAACCGCAGCAGCAGGTGATTGCTAGGTTTTGCTACAGGCAAAAATGGACCCACGTCAGTCACATGCTGCAGTTGCAAAAACATTTATCAGGATTGTAAGGCATGTAATCCCAGTCCGGACAGTGGCGCAGTGACCGCCTAGGAGTGATCTCTCTCATCGATCAACAATACCTGTATTCATTTGAAATCCACGCCTCGGCTGGGACATTTGGTACGAGCCGAGACATTGGAGATGGACCACCGAATTGAAAAATCGCGTATTCTTCCCGGTCAAGAGCAAACTGAATGTGAGTAGTGATTCTGGACTTACCTGCATATGGGGAAAATAGGAACGTGTAATCTACCCAGGACCATCGTTTAACATGATTGTTTTGGTAGTGCATGCGACATGATGTGGGGAGGCATAAAGTTGTCGGGGCGTACTGATCCCCAACTCATGATCGCGTTACACTTTCTGATCAACGTGATTGTGGTGTTGTACCCTTCTGTCATATGCATCTTTCCAAGGGTTCCCTTGCCCTCAGCTTCAATCGTGTGGAGGGCAGTGTGCGAGAGTATCGAGCAGCCTGGGTGGTGTGCGAGAGTATCGAGTAGCCTGGGTGGAAAACTCTTGGAAAGTGAGGATTTTCGGTAATTGGTGAAGCCATTTATTTCCTCCAGTCTGATTCTATGGAGCACGTGTGGCGTGGATTCAGATGAGCTATTGTAGACGGATGGACACATGTAGCTAACAAATAGGTTCCTTGCACACGTGTCCCCAGTCAGTCGCGCGTCCAAGGAATCGGTCACTTCTCCTCAAGAACTCTTAACTAATCTTACGGCCTGTATGGGAACACGTAGCAGAGCATACCTTGCAGTCCGTAGTGTTCATACACCCCATCAAGAACCAGCTCCTCTCTTTTGAGTGTCTACCATGAGTTGTTATGATCGAGTCATACCAGAGTGTGGTAGACAGCGCCAGCTCACTATCGAGCCCTGGCGTATCAGAACAGGGGTGGATATTACGAGAAAAATGTCTTTTCCAATCGCCCCTTTGCGCGCTTTTCTGTTAGTAACTCTCTGCACTGTACCGCAACATTTACTTCTATATATGTGCCAAATTTGGTCCACCTAGGTTAACTAGCAGTGAGATATCATGTGAAAGTTACTTCGGTCCTTAAGTTTTGCACACCAGTGTAGTTTGGGCGACTTCAAGGTATGATGAATACTAATTAAGGGTGAAACTCCAGTTCGGGGGGGCCACTCCATTTTTTCTCCAATACTCAAGATAAGGATTAGAGGGCTCACGACACGTAATCGACTCATTTAAAGTAGACTTCTGATAAATATTGGTGTAATGGGTGAGAAACCCTGAAACGTTTTCACATTTCCGCCTGCCATGACCCAAGGGAACGGTCCTGGACCAGGAGAAAGGACACCTCCGCAAAGGGCTAAGGGTGCAGGAGCTCCAGGGTGGATCACCTGTGCAGAAAAGTGGATGGGATGTGGGCAGGTAGTGTGGAATGTAGGACATCCACCGGTCCTTATCAAAAGTACGCTCGAAATGAGTCGTTCACTTATTATCTTATCCGTAGTGTTCGATAGCCCAAAGAACTGCTCTCTAGTACTACGGATAAGATAGCAATGGAGTGGCCCCCCCGAACTGGAGTTTCACCCTAAATCTTGCCGGCGCACTATATCCGAATCTACTCGTATCTAACTCCCCCATCTACTACACTCTGTTTCATGCAGCCAGAAAGCCACGTGGCACACGTGGCTAAATTCTCGATGAAAAGGTGACATCACGTGTGCTCAAAGATGTTCTTGAATCGATGCCACGTTAATGCCACGTCAATTTCTGCAATTGCACAATTTCTGGTCATTTGAAGGCGAGGGTACATTAATATCGCAATCTGCTACTTTCCAGCGATTTCAATCGATGCGTATCTAATCTTGTCAGCGCAATCTCCTACTCTACTACTATCCTAATCTGCCCATCAATACATAAGTTTTTCATTGTCGCGTACTATCCTAATCTCCGGAGTCGCGGACTATGAAAGCGGCCTTAGTCAACACTTATGATGGCCAACTCAACGCAGTCAGTATTTGGGATTGTTTGGGAAAATCACGAATTAACTTGAATAATTGCTGAAATCCTGAAGGTTGCTTAGCAATAATTGCTGAAGGTTGATTAGCATAACTGATTGACAGAGTATTGAAATAGCGAACTGGGCGATTCTTTATAGGCACTTGGTTTATGTTGTGTCGCCGCAGCCTGGAGAGCGTTTGTTCGCTTTGGTTCAATCGCAGACTCCTGACTGTATTCAACACTCACAGAACGTTCTGTAATTTATGGGAGATGAAAGCTCACGCCAAGCAAAAACTTGTTTGCACGACAGTTCGGGCCGAAAACCTTCTAACAGGACTATTGCGATGAGCCAAACCGAATCAAAGCAAGTACTGGACATCATTTGTTGTTCCGCAATTTACCCACACAACTTCGCCCCTACTTGGGTGAAAAACGGACTTTCGAAGGATATGAAAAAGGCTCTTTAATTGGATTAAGGCAAAGAATTCGGAACATCCTAAGGTAGGGTCAGGTGCTTTCGCGCGCTCATATCTTTTCCAAAAATTTCACGACCCCCCCCATCACCACCAGCAGCCTTGGAGGTCCCAAACAGGACTCCTTTACACCCCCGATCAGGTATTTGATTCTGACCGTCGACATGCTCCAACTCCACAAGACCAGTCGACAATCTCCACCACCCACCATTTTTCCCTCTAGAACAGTCAGAGCGACAGAGGGGGTAAATGTGTCCAAATTTCTCTATTTTACCCTCATTTCGTGAACTTTCACCAAAATTGTCAGAGAAACCGTCAAGTCCCCCGAAACCATGATTCCTTTAACTTTCGCTGGTACAGCACCTGTTCGTACTTTTCCAAGAGGTGGTTAACCCTGGTCAACCCTAAATAGAAGACCCCCCCCCCAAATGCAATCACGATTCCCCGTTCGAATAGTTCGAGAAGACGGTTGGCAAGAGAAGCACATCCCCATTCGAGCTTTCCCAAGATCCTAACAAGGGATACCAACCAAGCCACCACCCTTCCTAATGGGCACACGTCATGACTTGATAAGACACGTCTGCGCATGTTACTGGGTCATACACAACGGATCCTCACCATCCTGCGTCTCCGCGCGCGACATTGTCAGTCGCATGCGATGCCGTCGCGTCGCGGTCGCGATGAATCGATCGCGGTCCGTCGACGCCACGTCTCATTCGCTCCCCGGTTGTGCTGTGGTGTGGTTGCTCGTTCCATTCGTGAACTTTTGTGCCTTGTTGATCTTCGTACTCAAGGATTTCATTCAATGTTGATCGTATTGCAGGTTAATTGATATAGTGATAATGTCACGACGAGGTGATCTTGATGCTAAAGTATATATTGGTGGCCTGCCACACGATGCTACATCACAGGAGGTGAGCTTCCTCTTCTTGATGATTCATTCCAGGGCATGATAAGCGTGGAAAAGCTAACATTTCAAGTTTGTGTGCCATGCGGAACTGCACGCCATTTCCAAGAGTGGCGCCTAAATTCCTCAAGCTTACATCTCTACACCTAAAGGAATACCTAAAGAAAACAACACAAAGCTCCTGTCAACTAAGGGCTGAGAGTGCAGATGGAAAAGCACACACTTTTGTGCTATTAGGACCAGCCTTTTGAAGGTAAAAGGGGAAAAGGTGCTGTAATATTGTACACGTGTGAGAGCTCTCAGGTAGTACTGCAAAACGCTGCTTTGCCTGGCATCACGGTTTAGAGAAGTATTGAGACCAAGAAGAGGCTTTAGGGATCGGTAAATCTATTTTGCAAATCATACGGGTTGATCTACTCAGTAGTCGAGAAATTCAGCAACGCGAAGCGGCCGAACGGTTGCCAAACTAGCAATCCATAATAACGTTGTTTAGCGGACGTTTAAGAGTTTGGGAACTAATCCTATTAGTAATTGCTTGGGAACAGCGGCATGCGGGTTCGAGAAAGTGGAACACAATGCAGATATGGCGCAGGCGTTATGGTGAAAGGTAAAGTCCTTGAAAACGAGCTGCATCCCGCTTTCCTCGGGTGCAGATGGAGCCATTCTTGTCCACACTCACACATCCTTTGAAGAAAATACACCCCTAATTTTGGTTGGCCCTGGCTACGTAAGCGCCTTACAGCATGATCAGTACGATTTCACCAGGCAAGTTTGAAGGTGTCGGAACTTACGCGGTGGGCATTGAAATTAGGGGAGTTAGTGCTGAGCCGAATCAGGTTGAGGCTCAACTCTTCAGAAAGGAGAAAAACGTGTTCTCTCTTTATGTGTGTGCTTTTCGAGCAGGAATCTTCCGCAAGCCTTGTGTATAGCGAGAAGTATGCTTTGTGTAAGTGTATAGCGAGCTTTGTGTATGTCAAGAATAGCGACAGTAGGTGCGTGCACAGCAACTGTGATAGAACAGGTTGTCATGGTAACCGCTAATGGAATATGAGAGCATTCATTATAAACATAACTGAATTAGACGGCTTTGTGCAGTAGCGAGTAAACAGTATTTTCAAGAATATCAGCTTCTCACAGAATATTTGTTTTTGGTAAGAGTTTGTTAGTTTTTCAGATAGAAGATACGTTCCACCGCTTTGGTCGTATTCGTAAAGTATGGGTTGCTCGTCGTCCTCCTGGTTTTGCATTTGTCGAATTCGAGGATACTAGAGACGCGGAAGATGCAGTGAAGTCACTTGATGGAGCGTGAGTATTACATTAAGTGTGCAACTCAGAGATGAATCTGTTAGGAATCTAATTTTTCAGGCGTATTTGTGGAGTACGCGCTCGTGTTGAGCTTTCTCATGGTAAACGTCGTAATGGTGCTAGTGGTGGTGGAGGTGGCGGCGGCGGCCGTGGTTATGGTGGTGGCCGCGATGGCGGTTATGGTGGTCGCAGATCAAGGTGAGATTGGAATTGAACGTTGGTGTGAATCGGAGGCGTGACAGGGAGTATTAAGCTGGAGAGGGGTAGTTGGGAGAAATGTGAGATGAATTATAAAGTGATGAACCAACAAAACCTTTCGTTTAGGGTATGTGGTCAAATATAGTATGGTGGCAATTGCTCAGCACTATTAATTCTGGCTTTGCTCTTGCGTAATAAAATAAAAGCCCAATAAATCGATGATAATAATGAATGCGATAAAATTTTGTTAGGACTCGATGTGACCCAGGTGATAGGTGTATTGAAAGGTGGTGAGATATTTGAGCGCCTTTTTAAAACGATGTTTTATGGAGGCGTAGTAGTGGTATAAGTAGATTACTTATTTATGAACTTTAAAACGAGGTAGATGGCTTTTGTCCACTACATTAAAATAATAGTAAATTTGAATGTTTTAGCGTTTCTGACCTACCGGTCTACCGCCATCTACCATCAGTCTTCCCTTCTCTCTCTTTCATCGTAACATAATCATCGCATCATCACACCATCACCACACACACCCTCATCCGCGTACCCTGTCGTAACGTCGCTTTCTACTGTAACTGCGTCGCATCACATCCGAACACGAAATCGACTGTCTCATAGCGAAGAGTACAGAAGTATACTGTCTACCTTGCATCAAAGTCATCACAGAGAACTTCAGTCCAAAATTTCATCGGGACAGGTTTGTTTGGGTGCGAAAAGTTACCTGAATATTATGACTGCGTAGATTAACTAACTGACCATAATTGTTTTCTAAGCCTAGTTACCAAGAGGATTAGTATCGCTCTGGTTGTTCTGAAGCCGCATTTAACAATGTGATTTTGCCTTCAGGTCGCGCTCTCGCAGTCGCTCACCCCCACGTCGTGGAGCATCGCGATCGCGTTCTCCAGATGACAGAAGGAGCATCAGCCGGTTGGTTTGGATCGGCAAAGATTTAACATTTGGTGCCTAATTGCGTGCGCTTTTCAGAAGCCGCAGTCGCTCACCATAAGAAGTTGGGATTCAAGATGATCCATTGGAGCGATCTCTTATCTGATTTTTCTACTTTGTCTCATTTTCGTGTACTATAAGGTGGTTTTCGTTACTGTGTATCGTTGATTGTGTGTAAACACTACGCTATAATCTAATAAACAATTAAGTGATATATATTCCAAGTTGTTCGTGTTTACAAATTACAAGGTGTAATAAACACTAAAGCATGAAGAAGTTGGACCGAACACAATCGATGAGGCTGAATTGAGGGAGGGCAGTTTGAATGTTTCACAGGGATTAAAGGCCATTTCGACCAATACTCCTGGTCTTCTACCATTCACTGCTTGGTAGAAAGCGGGGATGGTGCCGAAAATTTTATACGAGTTCTTTGTGGTAGACACACACGGCTTCACAACTAGGGTTAACCGTGGCGTTCGCACTTTTTCAAAAAAATTGCAACCCCTCAGGAGGGTGACGATGCGACCCCCACCACCACCATGAGACTCAGGAGGCTCCCCAATACGACCACCCTTCTCCCTACCCCGACCACCACCCTCGCCATCATGGCTGTTTCTATAGTATTTGATTCTGAGACCAGTCGACACAGCCCAACTCCGCCCACTTTCCCTCCAAAACGATCGGCCGTCGAGCGGGGAAAGGGGGGGGGTATCACGTGAGGTTATTATCTGTTTACATTCATCAAATTCCTCGAAAAACCCATTTAAATCGCCGTTCTCAACAAATTACTAGTCCCACTCAACCCCTGAGTGCGACCCCCAAAACCACACAAATGCGACCCCTCGTTCGAATAGTGCGAACACACGGCTGACTCTGCTCACAACTACGTCGAACTTTCAAATTGCCTCGACAGGACAATCAAGTGAAACTCCACCAACGATTACAGGATTGATGTTTAGTTGCAACGGAAATCAGCAGCTGTAGTGTGCAGAGCGCATACCAGAGACGAGTTGTTGGAAAGCTGCCACCCTGTGCAGGGGTCGGGGCGCAAAAGTGCGATCACCCATGCCGCACATCAGCGATTTCATTTGTCGCACAAATTGCCGCTACTGTCGGAAGTTCTATAGCGAAGAACTCATGAAATGTCTTTCCGTAAGTAGAAGCAAGCTATCCTTCACTGCCACCACCGTCGTCAAAATATGCCATCAACGTCGAGCTCGAGCACACTTACCGTGATTGCTCCGGCCCTGAACCTGCTGCACGATTTCTTCGATTAGGGATGTATCTGAGAGTCGTCAGTAGTCAGTA